>WWET01007114.1:0-13125 GCA_011038615.1 Limnodynastes dumerilii
TGCACATCGTTTCGATACGTAGATTGCGTATATGCGGTCTAAAAGATGCAAAAAAAAAAAATGCAATCTACGTACAATAAGAAATTGCTCCTGTTAATCCAAATATTGCACATAATCTTACATGTCCAGTATAGGGGTTCATGGTCCTCAGGGTAGTAGAGAATAAGAAAGAGTGGATATACTATACTAATGTTATTGACCATTGGAATGAACTACTGCTGATACAAGACAAAGGGAATGCAGTTGCCAGTCTGAATGGACTACTTCTGACAAGAGTACGGCTACCAGCTGAAATGCAGCTGTATCAGTGTGGGAATATGCAGTATTAAGAATATTCCAGATTGGGAACGGGTACTATTGCTAATAGCCCTATTTCAAATAAGTATCTGTTTCCAATTGGTCTGCAGTGGCCTGGTGAAGTTTATGGTAAGGCTGTGGGACATGGAGGGTTAAGGTTAGGGGAAAGCTTACCTGTTGCTGATAGAGCAAACGTTACCTCAATTGCTTGCAGTGTCTAAATTCAACCTGCAAGAAAATACCTGATTTCCCAGAAAACAATGGGTGGCAAATCAGCACATTGGGCCGTATCCAGAACTACGGCCGTAATTCACTGAACAGTAGCTACTGCGCATGCGCAGTAGCTATTGTACTTAATCTGCGTATTGTTTCGATACGTAGATTGCGTATATGTGGTCTTTTACCGGTAAACCACACCCTAAAAGTTTGCAGATCAGAAATCAAAATGGTAGAAACTGCATAAATAAAAAAAATGTATAGGAGATTTTGTATAAATAATACTATTGGAGTGCTTAAGCACCTGTCTCGTGGACACTTACACTGAACACAATCTGCTTTCCAACAAAATACAGTCATAAGTGCTGAAACAATGTCGATATAAGCAGCAATCATAATTCTTATCTGTCAAAAGCCTAAATATATATATGAAAACTTGCAAACTCCAGCGATGTCCTGTGATTTTTAGGGGCGAGATAATAAATCTGGCCCTGGATGTGTTTAGGATGAACTTATAGTTTTATAAATCACTACCTATATATGTATATTTTCCCCTATATTTAAACTTGTAATGGACAATTTTCTTTTTGCAAATAGTAAAATTGGGAGACCTATAAAATAAAATGACAATTTATGGCTGAGAGGGAGGCAATTTTCCCTAGGCACATCTTCCTGCCAGGGAATTTAGGCAGGAAAATTTATGAAAGCATAATTTATTTGAGAATTTTGTGAGACTTTAAACATATGTAGTGTTTTATAGTAGGTAGTAAAACATATGGGGTGTTCAGTTTGCATTAATTCAAATGCAAGTGTAATTCTAATGAAAGTGTCCACACCCCCGTACGTATGGAAAGTGTGCAGGGGTTTGGATCTGGTCCTGTGTGTTGAAGACAGGCCATTTGTGTTCTTCATATTAGATTTTATTTGACAGGAGTTTCTTGCTCCCATGTGTTTCCTTCATAGTAGCAGCATTATGGCAAAGGAAATGTACATTTTTAAGGACAAATTCTTTTTTTTTTAAAACTTTTTATTAAATTTTTCCAACATAAGACATGTCACATAAGCGTCAAACAATAAAGTATTTGCGGTTGCCCACATATAAACATCATAACTGGTCCACAATGATAGGATAATAATCGTTACATGAAATGGTAATAATACAATCCATCAATATGGCTCGATTAGCCAGATACATTAAGGGAGAAACATCAAAAGTCAGACGTGGCTGATAAAGATATCAATAGAGTGACGCCCAAAATGACACATCTAAACAAAACAAAAACATCAAACATTGCCGCCTATCCCCAGGACTTCCCCATGCATCATAAAGTAAGTCATCCACAGATGAGGTAACCCCATCACACCTGACCTGAAATTAGAAAGCAGTATCTCATTGCTGGATATCTACGGTTGTGTAGTCATTCACCAAATTTCCACCTGGTAATTCCCTGTACAAAAACCACGTAGTAGTTTCAAATAGCCGCAATATATTACTTCTGGTTTGTTCTGGAAGGTGTTCCACATATATGCCCCACTTCTTATAGAAAGATACTACCCCTTTTTCAATATCCGGAAGGGTAGCCCTTCTCTCTAGATATAAAGTTTCCAATAATAATGCTTTAACAGTGAGTAAGAAGGGAGGGGTTTTCACTCTCCATCTCTGCAATATTGCTTTTTTTTAAATGGTAACCAATACCGTCAGAAATGGAATTGCGCTCTTGACTACTGGGTTGTCAAGCCAAACCTCAAAATTGGTCAGTAAGAGTGCAACTGGGTCACTGGGCAGGTTAGTGCCTAAAATCGCATTTATAAAATTCTAGACCTTCCCCCAGAATTTTCGGATCCTACCACACTCCCAGAAACTATGATATAAGGTGGCTCTGCTTTTATGGCACTTGGGACAGTCACCCACTTCCCCCGGAACCATGTGACGCCTCTGAGCTGGAGAAAAATAAGTCCTGTGTAACGTCTTATAATGGACCTCTTGCAATGCCGCAGATTTTAGCGCCTTAAAAGTGGTTTCAAAGTGTCTAGTAAGATCCTCTGAAGATATATCCCGACCCGTGTCTTGTGCCCAAGCACTAGCTACATGTTGCAGTACTTTAGAGCAGTTTACTGTTAAAAGCTCATCAGAAACATATCTAATGTGAAATGTATGTGTTTCCAGAAACTGAAGCAGCGTTTTCATGGTGAAGGACGTGCTATGTGTGTTGCTTAGGGAATCATTTAACTGAGCTTCAACCTGCCGGGCATAATGTCTTACTTGAAAATACATAAATAGCTGCTTATTAGGGACGTCAAATTTCTCTTTTAAATATTGAAAAGACCTAATATCTCCTCCCGGATCAAATATGTCTTTGATTTTGCTGATCCCTTTTTCTCTCCAGATCTTAAAATTCGCATCTGAAATACCCGGTTGAAATTGGGGGTTACCCCAAAAAGTATTATACATTGAGACATTAGGAGAACTTCCAAGACGTCTATTAATTTGACCCCAGGCAAAATAGGTGTCTTTAAAAAAGAGATTGCTCATTACATGTTCAGGAATTTGGGATTTAGGTAGGTGCAGTAAAGCAGACCAGGTATACGGGTGGACCATTTCCACCTCCAAAAGGACAAATTCTTAAAGCCACTATTCCTGTCTGAAAACATATAGATGGGTCAAGATTTGATTGTCACTATGCTCTGTGAGGCACAGGCCTCAGGGCAGATGGTAAATCTGGTTATGGTACAGTTTGCTTTGACTTTATGACTAAAATTTTCATCAGACAAAGGCAGCAGTCTGTAGTGGTCTTTTGGTTCCCATTGGAACAGGAAAATTCATGTGACGAGAACCCTTTCACCACCCTGTGAGGAGTCTTTGTCTTGGTCACTAACTTTGCATCTGACATAATGCTCAGAGCACTGCTTCCAGAGTGGAGTCAATCAATGTTTCTGCCTGTTAAACATTACCATACCACATAGACAGCAAAAAGAGTCCGGACATTTTGTCACAGATTATGGGTTTTGGGATTCTGCCTCATGGACCCTTGGGTTGGGGGTTTCAAAGAGAAAGCTTGGGGATGTACTCTTTGCTCATTAGCTGAGAACCACAGAGAAAAGTCATGGAACATAAGGCAAGTGTTAACAGGGTTTTTTGAACATACCATATTTAAAAATCGTTAAGTTGTGAAAACAGTAATAATGCTGACAGCACAGATGGAGATGTACTTGAACAGCTGAGTGGTAGCACAGTGGACAGCACAATAGAGATGTACCTGCAGAATTTGGATAATACAGCTTGATGCACAGTGGTCAGCACGAATAGTGGTATGCTTAAGTAGTGGAGTAACACAGGAAATCTGCAGTTGCTTGCTGGTATGCTGGAAGTAGCACAGGAAGACTGCAATGGTACTGCTGCCGTAATGAGAGCAGCAAAGTAGCACAGGAACAGTGTTTTAAAAAAAAGGCAATTTTATACAACCCAGTTTCAAACTGCCTCGCTGAGGAGAAGCAATCGATCATCCCCAGGACGAAGTGGTAAGTATTTATCTAACCCCAACACTTTTCCTAATCCTTACCCTAACCCTCCCCTTCCATTACCAAGGCCGACACAATCCGCTCCGTGGGGGGGATGCAGTGCATCCCGGCGCCCCCAGCACCGCTCACCCCCCCCCCCCCCCCCCACGGAGGGTTGGAGACACATGATGGGGATACTGGGGTGCTGGAGCCACATGATGGGGATACTCTCGGAGGGTTGGAGACACATGATGGGGATACTGGGGTGCTGGAGACACATAATGGGGATACTGGGGGGCTGCAGAGACATGATGGGGATACTGGGGGGGCTGCAGTCACATGATGGGGATACTGTGGGGCTGCAGAGATGGGGATACTGGGGAAAGTCAGAAATATTTTTTATTTCTTTATGTACACACTTAACAAGAAGTTTAGTAAAAAACAGTGTGGTCATCTGTCTTAATTTTACATGGTATGGGGCAATATTATGGATTGTAAATGTTTTTTTTTATTCTACACGCATCTGTAAATGTTTATTATGTATGTTTTTTTTTACACTGTTTTTATTTATTTTTTTAAACCAGCTAAAGTGCAGCATGCTTAGAAGGCTTAACATGCTGACGCTGATATTAATACAAGGCTCAGCAATGCTGAGTCTTGTAGTTTTATCAGCGCAGCCATGCTAAGCATTCCAACCATGCTGCGCTTGCCTTTTGGACAGAGAAAAACATGTCAAATATATTGACATGTGTTTTTCTGGTACAATGTGGAGCACTTTCAATTTAACCGGCTACAGTGCTGCATGCTTATATGGCTTAATATGCTGACACTGATATTAATACAAGGCTCAGCAATGCTGAGGCTGAAAATCGACAGAAAAATGTGGCGAGATGTATCGATTTGAAATCACTTTATAAAATCGAGCTTAGTAAATATACCCCTAGGAGGCTGTTTGTATTGTATAGTAGTGACTATGATTTGCTTTCTTTTATTGTGGTTACAAGATTGTGTTTTATGATGCTTACATGTATACTATACTCTATTAACTATAATGGGAAATTGTTAAACAGGTGGGTGCAAATTTAAAGTTTGCAGAGGGGCACCGAACACCCTAGCATCTGCCCTGACCCTAACTCTAACCCTCTCCTCCCCACAGCCTGACCCTAAGTCTTCCTTCCCCGCAGCCTGACTCTAAGAGTACTCTCCCCACACCTAACCCTAAGACTTCCTTCCCTGCAGCTTAATCCTATGACTCCCTTCCCCGCAGCCTGACCCTTAGGACTCCCTTCCCTACAGCCTAACCCTAAGACTCTCCTACCCACAGTCTAACTCCAAGAGTCCCCATAGACTCCTCTATCTGTTAAGGTGCGGCAGGTCTGTGGCAGTGCGACTGCTTTGTAATGGCTGTTCAATGGGTAAGTATGCCAAAGAATAAATTCGGCATACTAACCAATTCATTAGCAAAACTTTCAAATCACTAATATTTTAGAAAGATAGCTTTTAGACTGTTTGTATTTCGAAAAAAAAAATTTCTTTGCGGAACAAGCATCCTGTGTGTCAAGATTAAAGCAAGTCATTGGTAATTCAGCGATCAGCTGACTGAATCCATCATGGTTGCATCCATGAAAAGGGAGAAGCTGGAACTCTGGATCAGCCACAAAGCAGGAAACACTGGGGATTGCAAAACTGACTAGGCTGCAGTGGAAGGACACGGCCAACACAGCCCCCAAACGTCATAAAGTGTCAGCATCTGGTACTGTAATACCTGCATTTTGTGACAGCTTCTAGGCATTGCTCCACATGGTGTGGACTAAGTATTATTGTGACCCACGACATCCCCACCCTACATGTTCTAGCTGACCCTGGAGAAGACTCGCCGGTTGTTGTTGCCTACTGTCTATCTCCTCAGAACTTCCAGTCGACTATTGACCTGAAACAAAACAGCAATTAAAAAAGGCTAACTGCAGCGGAGACTAGGAAGCGTTCAAGCACCTCATGAGGAGAAAGTGCGTGACTTCACTCCCTGCCTGGAGGGTTACTCTGTTTACTCTGGCCAGGGATGTTGGGGCTGAGAGTGGACCTCTCTATACCTCTGTTGCTAGGGGGTCCACCTCATCCACCATGGTGGAGGCTGAACAACCGTCATAATTTGACTGTTACTCACCAAGGTATTGGGTCTACCACCTCTTCTTTCTGCCTTAAGCCTGAAAAGGACAGACAGCATGGCCTACAACAAAAATACTTAACAGGCCTAATGCCACTATACTACAGGGGACTACCTCAAAATTTTGCAAACTCTTCTCTCAACGCAGGAACTAATCTCTAAACTACACAAAATGCAATTTACCAAACACAGTGTTTGCCAGGCTCATGCTAGGTATCCTTTACAACAGTGGCGACAAGTGAGCAAGGGTGACAAGGAAAAGATATTCTCTTGAGCTTTTTAACCAGTGCTCGCACTGCCTGGGCATGTTCCCTACCACAAGAATACAGGGCACAGTGGACTCACAGGTATCGGGGTCAAATTACTCTGCGATGGATTTTGGGGACTTATTGTTATTATTGGGAAGAGATAAAAAGAGAATAGCACACTGGGGAAGACAGGCCAAAATGCTTGTTGCCTGGGGAGGGCAGAAGTTTGAACAGCAACAGTGACAGGTTCTTACGCTCATTGCCAGGGGGAAAGGGTTAATGTTGTCACAGCACAATGGGGGTATAGCTTACAAGGGCCTTGCTCATTGCCCAGACCACCATACAATGAGAGGTGGGTGTGTAGGTTACATAGGGCCTGCTTGTTGCCCAGGGGTGAAAGGGTACTGCTGCCTGGTCACTCACCAAGACACAATAGGGGCTTGCTCCCTGGTGGTCTAGGGGGGGAAAAAAGCAGACAGCAAATGCTCATTTTCCTGGGGGAAAGGGGGGCAGGCCTCAATCTTACCCGGTCAGTTGACCACATCCTGGGGTAACAGGGAGCCTCCTTCTATACCCACCTGCTACCTAGGGGCTTAGGAGCTCTTTTGCGAGCCCCTGGATAACAGGTTGCTGTGGTGCCTCTGCCGGCCGCAGTCCGTCTCCTGGCTGCCTCGGGGATTCTTCCACTTCTGCCCACGGACCACCTCCTGGCTGCCGTGGGGCTTTCTCTGCTTCCGCCTGCGGGTCTTCTCCTTGCAGCCACATGACTTCCTCTGCTTCCATCTGCGGGTCTTCTTGCGGCCTCGGGTTTCTCTTCCTGCAGTCCTTTCCTCTTCCGGTCCTTCTTCTTCGCCATTCCTACGCTCACCTGGATCCACATCCATGGGTCTGTGGACGTCTGGAGTGAGTGAGTATCACCCTACAATGACATAGAAGTACATAAATTCCCTCCGATGGCACAAGTAACGGTATGGGTGTGGTGCCCCTGGGGGTTGCAGGGAGTGGGGAATCCGATGGTGAGTGTGACTGGCAGTGACCTGTTGTCTGGGCTGTTTGGATTGGTGGAATTAGTGGCATACAGGAGCTGTTGCTGGGTGCAGAGAGGCAGTTGGCAGTTGGTGGTTAGCGAATGGCAGTGGAGCATAGTGAGCGGAGGGAGAGCAGGCGGGAGCAAAAAACATTGATCGATGATCTGAGGGGGTGCAACTGATGATCTGAGGGAAAAGTAGCAGACATTAAGGCGCAGATTTCTAGTGTCCTGATGAATAAGTATAAATCTACATTGCTTATAAGGGAAATGGCTTCAAAATGAAAGTTGTGGAGCTAGGTTGAGTGTGGAAAAGTGTACTGTGATACATAAACTTTATCCAGGAAACATAGTGAGACATTTGTTTACACAGTAATTATCAGCAAATAACATAATACTGTGGAAGAAATTGTTTATTTTACCTCAGAAAATTGTTACAACAGTTCTGCATTTTGATAGATTGGATACAAAATACAATACACAGCATTGATGAAGAAAATTGTCCAATTTACCTCAGAATATTGTGCTAATATACAGCGTTATCATCTGCTGCCTGAATAAAAGTCATATTGTACAATATTGATAAAGAAGTTGTACTGTTTACTTCAGAAAATCAACGCAATACAATCTACCCGTCAATTTATTTGGATACAAGCCATTTAAAACAGAGCCGCTAAAGACATCATGAAATTGCCTTCAACTTGATAAGTAAATGCAGCTAAACAGACTGTTGGTGGGATACAATGTTTAATGTATAATATGAAGTAATTGTTGGACTTATTTCTGCATATTTTTTGACATTCATGTTTCGGGACTATACATGTTAATACAGTTTGATTTATACAACTTAGTTTTTATTGTATGTTTGTAAAATATAATTGTCATAGTGAATACATGTGGTGTAAGAAAAACTATTCTATTGTTCATTCACTGTTGATTCTGAAGAATAGAGAGCAAAAATAAAATATTAGCATATTCAATTGTAAAGAATTATCAATTAGTTACAAGGTTTATTATTATTATTATTATTATAGTTCCTTGAATTGTGGTCTCACTTGAGTCTAACAGGAGCATTATTCAGAGTTCTATTTTTCTTATAATGACAGATTTAAGTGCCCTGCCAATCTGAAATATAAGAAAGGAAAAAATTTATAAAAACTAACAGGGCCGGTGCTAGGGTGTTCGGCGCCTCCCTGCGAACTTTAATTTTGCGCCCTTCTGTTTAACAGTTTGAAATTGACACCAGTGACCATCCTAGATTATAGTAAGCGTCATCATACAACACAATTGTAACCAAAAACAAAGCAAATCATAGTCACCACTATACAATAGTGTCCTAGTCTCCACTATACATATATATATCCCCCATCCTGTCTCTCCAGCACCCAGTATCCCCATCATGTGTATTCAGAACCCAGCATCCGCCATCATGTGTATCCAGCTCCCAGTATCCCCAGCATGTCTCCCCAGTACCCAGTATCCCCCATCATGTCTCTCCAACACCCAGTATCCCCCATCATGTGTAACCAGCACCTTTTAACCCCCATCATGTGTATCCAGCACCTATTAACCCCCATCATGTCTGTCCAGCACTTATTAACCCCCTATCATGTCTGTCCAGCACTTATTAACCCCCCATCATGTGTGTCCAGCACCCAGCGCCCTATAACATTACTTACCTTTGAAGTCTTCTCCTCCTCTGGCTGCTGCTTCTCCGCGGCGGGCTCTGCATGACGTTGTTGTGACCTCAGGTCACTCCAGCGTCGTCAGTGAGGGGGAGGCGCTGCTCACACAGGCAGAGCAGCACTGAGATGGACGCCGTTGTGAGGCTCTGTAAGGTGCTCTCATCAGAGTGATGAGAGCACCTTACAATGTTTTACAGCAGCGTCCATCTTGCAGAGAGCGGGGGGATGAGCGCCTGTCCAGCATGGCGCCTGGATGCACTGCATCCCCCCGCGGAGCGGGTCACGCCGGCCCTGAAAACTAATTAGTATAGTTTATTGCTGGTGTTTGATCTCTTTGGGCCTCATTTACTAAAGTCAACTTTTTGCAGCGATTCTACATCATCATCAAAAATCGCGGCATTTACTATGCCTGTATTTTTGGCTTCGATATAGATTGATTTTAAAATGGAAAAATCGCCATGCTTTTCTAGTGAAAAGCACGACGATTCTCTTTCAAAATCAGCATGCATTTTTCTATCACTTAGCCTGCCAACGCATATCCTACTATAAGGAAAAGCATGGCCATAAACACTAGAGCGCTCAATAAAGCCCCCTAATGTAGATGACGTCATTTTTCCTATAAAAGGGTGCCCTCTAGCGGTCATTAGTAGTGGGGACACAGAAGATGAAGCAGGGGTGCATCGTGGCAAATGCCAGAAGAGGCCGAAGACCAGCTGCAAGCACCGGGACAACCTCTTCAAGCAAGGTGACATGCATCTTCAAGCAACATTGAAAGAAGATCTTCACAGAAAGCTGAAAATCCAAGCAAGTTAAGACAGATGACTGCTAAATGGTGAGTCGCTACTTTTATTTATTATTTTATTACACATTTGTCATGCAAAATACACTTTAGGGTACATGCTGTAATGGTGGCCACTATTATAGTCTATCTACACAGTAAGGGACATTTTTTACACATTGTATTCAGGGTTAAACATGTAGTGTTAGGTCATGTAATAGTGCAATGTTTATTGAGGTAATTTCTCAAATTTTTTAGGGACACATTACACATTTGCTTATTGATTTCTATGGCTTATCAGGCTGCTGCTTACACTACTATAAGGATCAGCATGGCCACAAACACATGGCCATGACTTAGTAAAGCCTGGTAGGTTGGAAGACATGTCTTCAAAAATCAGGCTATATATGCTTGATATCATGTGTTTGGGTCGTTGCTGTGCTGTGCGGAAGCACTCAAAAAGGAGTTATGGGGGGTATGAAATTTAGCAGTTCCAGTAGTCAACACAAAAGGCATATCTGGGTATATCGCCAGTATTCTTTTGGAGGTAGTTGCCAGTTAGATTGTAGATCTGGAAATGTGCGGAGCTTATATTGATCCAGGAGCAGGCCAATGTGGAGTAACCCTGCCTCACACCATATACGGAAAGCCTGAGGGAACGGTTCTATTAGCCAGAAAGGATGTTAGAGAGGAGTGATTTATGGAAATATTGTTAAATATACGGCTGCATTTCCAACAAGCTAAGGTTGGTTTTATGGTGGGGTGGGATGATACTGTAGGGAGAATTATCCAGGGAAGGACTGCTATTGGAATGTTTAGGCAGTGTTTTTAAATTTTGATCCACGGCTTTGATTCCTCTACCATCAGCATTAATCACCAGGTATTTAAAGTGCGTCTGGTGCCTGAGAAAAGGAAAAGAGGATTTCAGAGTATCAATCATTGAAATCAGGCAATTCAGGTTAAGTGCAACACATTTGGTCAAATTGATTAAAAAATGAGAGATCTCTCCAAATCTATTGAATTCATGTAGCTTGGATGGATGAGAGGTGTCTGGGTGCTAAGGAGAGCCAGGACATCATCTACAAATAATGCTAGTTTATATTCCTCTGCTCCCACTCTGATGCCCGATATAGTTGGGCTCGCTCTCACCATCTGTGCCAGGGCTTCTATACCTAGAACAAAAATCAAGGGAGATAAAGGGCACCCTTGTCTAGTGCCATTTGTAATTTTAATTGGGGCAGAGAGTAAGCCATTAACCCTAGCTCTAGCGGTTGTGCGACTATAAGGCTAAGATTTTACTCATGCAAATAGGGCCTATACCAAGGTGTTGAAACACACCTATCATGAAGCTCTAGTTAACTCTGTCGAAAGCTTTTTTGGAATTGGTAGAGATTATAGTAGAGGTGTCAGTGCTATGGGCATGGTGAATCAAATATATCACCTTAACAGTTTTGTCTCTTGCTTCTCTTCCCTCAACAAAATCCACTTGATCTATGTGTATTACTGTGGGTAACAAGGCCTTGAGTCTATTTGCTATCATATTTGCATAGATTTTTAGAGCAACCTTGAACCCTGAAGAAATAACAGAACTCAATAATCTTAAGACTAATCATGATATTTGTATTTTTACGGCAGATAAGGGAGGAGCCGTGGTTGCCCTTGATCGGGACCTGTACATTAAGGAAACATCTAGACAGCTAACAGACCAACAATGCTATAAAAAAAATTACTTTTGACCCCACCAGCATATACAATATCAAATATATTGATCAAATATTAAATAATGCATTTCAACAGGTTATTATTAACAAAGAGACATCGAGGTTTCTTTAACAAGACCACCCCATTGTTCCTATATCTATTACCCAAGATTTAAGTCTTTAGTGAAGCCCCCAGGGAGATCCATTATCTCCTTGAGGGGTTCACTATGCCAGCCTGTCTCACAGTGTGTGGACTTCTTCCTACAGCTCGAGATACAGGAGACTAGAAGCTATATTAAAGATACTACTCATTTTTTATATCTTCATATCTTCATCATCTTCATATGGTGAGACATCTAGCTGGACATATCCTGTTGGTTACATTTGATGTCTCCAGCCTGTACACAAGTATTGTACACGCTGAAGGGATTGAGGCTGTTAGGAGGTCCATTCACTGCTGGTTGGCGGTACATCGCAGTAACCACAGGTGAGACATTAGGGATCTATTTAAGCCGGTTTGTGATTAAATTTATTTACTTTATAGACCTGTTGTATTCTTGACACTATGTGAGCCTGCTCGCTCCCTGATGAAGGAGCCTGTGATGGCCCCGAAATGATCGTTGCATCTGGAGCGTGGACTTATACAGTAACTCATATGCCTTTACATGCTGCTTAGTTTTCCTAACTTTGGGCTGCATCCAGACCTACGGGCGCCTTACAGACGCCCGAAGTCAGTATGGCCATTCTTGGAATGGGGAGTACACGCCCCCCTGCACTCCCCACTCTCAGTAGTAAATCTGGACACTTACAAGTCCAGATTGCTACCTTAACTTTTACGATCACGTATGCAGCCTTATGGGCACATACCTGATCGTAACGGGGCTTCTCCCGCCCCGTCCCCTCATTAGCATGTCTACCTCCGCCTTCATGGTGGAGATATGACATGCGTAATGGAAGGGAAAGCCACATTTCGCAAGAGCCGGAGTACGTGTTAGTTACGTACCCCGACCCTTACGGCAACCTAGTTCCTTGGCCCAGGATCTACCCCTTTGTCACTATTTATTGGACATTACGTTGATGGACTAGTTATTTGAAGGCAGCAATCCCTATATTGGTCTATAGGTCTCTACAGTTGTGGGTCTCCACTGAGAATGGCCCTATTTAGAAAGTTCTGAACTGGCTGGGAAATCGATTGCTTTTGCCTCGAAGATGGAGCTCCAAATAGTAAGCATAAATCTAACCCCAACCCTTTCCCTAATCTTTACCCTAACCCTCCTATTCTATGACCTAACGCTTCCTTCCCTGCAGCCTGACCCTAACCCTCCCTTCTTCACAGCCTAATCCTAAGACTCCCTTCCCCGCAGCTTAACCCTAAGACTCCCCTGCCCATAGCCTAACCCTAAGACAGCCCCTCCCCACAGCCTAACCCTAAGACTCCCCTGCCCATAGCCTAACCCTAAGACAGCCCCTCCCCACAGCCTAACCCTAAGACTCCCCTGCCCATAGCCTAAC
>WWET01007114.1:19250-30278 GCA_011038615.1 Limnodynastes dumerilii
AGCTGCTATCATGTCCCCCCTCTCCCTTCTCTGCTCCAAGCTATACATGTTTAGTTCCTCTAGCCTTTCTTGGTATGATTTTTTACAAATGCCAAGGACCATATTAGTTGCTCTTCTTTGCGTGTTTATGTCTTTCTGGAGATATGGCCTCCAGAACTGAACACAGTTTTCTAGGTGAGGGCGTACCAATGATTTATAAAGGGGCATCACTACTTCCCTCTTTCTGCTACTAACAAAATAATAAAACAAAAGACAATGAAAATTAATACTAAGATACCGGCAATAAAAAAAAATGTAACAATTTATTCTGACACATATAAATAATTATCACTCAATATACATATAAAATGGATTGGCAATTGTGAGTGATAACAACACCCTAATGATACAAATCAGCTCTGTAGTGTTATTTCCAAGATACTGTGTTTCTTTCACTGGAATCATGCTTAAATCATCACAGCATGAGAGATGATATAATGGGGCTGATCCAGAGCTACGGCCGCCGCACTATTTACAGCAGCCGTATACATAAGAACGGCATTTCTGCCGTTCTGCACATGTGCCGGGCAGATGTTGCCCAGCGTAATCCATGGTTCTGTGAGCCATGGATCTAGTGTCCATAACTACAGTGTAGTTATGATTGAGGGGGGCGGGCAGCTCCGTAACTACTCTGTAGTTACGGAAGCTGGGCGGGGGGGAGGGAGCGTAATTAGGATGGGAGGGCTGGGTATAGTGTTTTTCGCTCCTGTGTGAGCGTAGTTAGACACAGTTACGGCAACTGAAGTTAGGGTAGCCTTCAGCCGGCGTAACTGTGTCTGACTACGCTCACACAGGGGGAGGGACAGGGGGAGTGCACCAGAGCTACGCTGGCCATACTTACGGCCAGACGGCCAGCGTGCCTCTGTATCTAGCCCAATGTCTCTAATTCATCAACACAAATGAATATTGCTTAGTTGACTTTACACTGTGAATTGCACTGTGTCCTGCAAACCAGTATATCTTTTAATACCGCTTATGCACATGTGAATATGAGTAGATTTAATCCTGAAATAAGTATGGGCATTGTTTCCCAGCCCATAAGAGACACTGGGTATTATTAAACCAACACGGATATCAGGTTATTGTACCATCCTTTACTCACTGAAATTTAAAAGCAATTCACGGTGTAAAGTCAACTAAGAAATATTCATTTGTGTTGATGAATTAGAGACATTGGGCCTGATCCAGAGCTACTAACACTCAGCATGCCATCGCTTCACTCCCGCTGGGAGAGCAGTGTTAGCGTAGCAACGCCGCCATCCCAGCGTATTAACACTCACTTACGCCGGCTAAAGTTAGGGTAGCCTTCAGCCGGCGTAAGCGAGTGTTAATACGCTGGAGCAAGGGGGAGTGTCGGGGGATGAAGCGATGGTACGCTCAGTGTACCATCGTAGCTCTGGATCAGACCCAATGTCTCTAATTCATCAACACAAATGAATATTTCTTAGTTGACTTTACACCGTGAATTGCTTTTAAATGCTGGGCAGCGTAGATCTGGATCAGGCCCATTATATCATCTCTCTTGCTGTGACGATTTAATCACGATTCCAGTGAAAGAAACATAGTATCTTGGAAGTAACACTACAGAGCTGATTTGTATCATTAGGGTGTTGTTATCACTCACAATTGCCAATCCATTTTATATGTATATTGAGTGATAATTATTTATATGTGTCAGAATAAATTGTTACATTTTTTTTTATTGCCGGTATCTTAGTATTCATTACAGCCACTAATTTGAATATTTTTTTGAGTGCTGGCTTTTGTTTTAAAATTTAAGCTATGTCTACAGCTCCCCCTTTATCTAATACTTTACTGACCCAGTCAAAAAATTCAATAAGATTTGTTTGACATGATCTTACCCCAGTGAATTCATGCTGCTTGAGATCCTGTAAAATTAGTTCCTTTAAAATTTGTTCCTTTAACAGTGTTTCCATCAATTTCCGTACTACTGATGTTAGACTCACTGGTCGGTAGTTTGCAGCTTCTTTCCTACTTCTAGGGATGAAATTTGCTATTTTCCAGTCCTCTGGAATCATCCCATTTATTAGTGACTGGTTGAATAATTCAGTTAATGGTTTTGTGAGCACCCCTCTAAGCTCTTTTAGTATCCTAGGATGTATCCCATCTGGTCCCATTGATTTGTCCACTTTCAGCTTTGAAAGTTCTTTTAATACCTGCTCCTCAGTAAAAGTAGAAGTAATTGCCTCCTTTGTATCAATAGCCTTCCCATTTAAAAGAAGTTCCAGGCTTTCTCTTTCTTTTGTGAATATTTAACAGAAATACTTGTTAAGATGATCTGCCACAGCCCTTTCATCCTCAACACCACTCTCCATTTTTACTATACCCTCTTTAGTTTTTCAGGCTTTCATTTCGTATCAAGTGGGACAGTTGTTCCTCAGTTTGTGCCTTTGCTGCTCTGATGACCTTTATAGCCTCCTTCTGCTTTTTAAAATACTCCTCTCTGTCATCATTATTTTGTGTTTGCTTATAATTCAGAAAGGCCATCTTTTTTGCTTTCACTATAGTTGTTGTTATAGTAGTTTTGTAAACCACATTGGCTTTCTTTTTCTGGGGTTTTTTCTAACCATTCTTATACAAAGGTCTGTTGCTGTTAATAATGCATTTTTGAAATTTCCCCACTGTTCCTGAACTCCTTTCATGTGCCTCCACTCTGCCAAAGAATCACTTACACATTTCCCCACTTACACAACATCCGCCTTCCTAAAGTCTAGTACCCTTGTCTTTGTGTGGCACGTGTCTCTCTCAGTAATTATACTAAACCATACTGCTTAATGGTCACTGGATCCTAGGTTCTCACCCAAACTTACTTCTGAAAGTCTGTCACCATTTGTAAGTACCAAAGCTAAGATGACCTCTTTGTGAGTGGGCTCTCTAACAGTTGCTTGAGGCACGCTCCATGTAATGAATTTAAAATGTCCCCACTTATAGTGGAACTTGCTGAAGTCTCTCCTCATTTTACATCGGGTAGACTAAAGTCAGTACGAAGAATAACACCCTGGGTTTCTATGGTTACCCAAAGTGCCTCTGTTTTTTCTCCAATACTCCATATTAATGTTGAATTTAACCTTTCCTTCACATATATTAATACACCTCCTCCAATTTTTCCTACTCTATCCTTCTGAAATAAATTATAACCCAGAATAGCTAGGTCCCAGTCATGATTTTCATTGCACCATGATTCTGTGATTCCCACAATATCCAGATTATCCCTTGACATTATTGCAATTAGTTCTGGGATTTACTATCCCAAGCTCCAAGAATTCACACACATTGTTCTGAGAGGTTGCATTATGAATCTCCTATTCTTCAGTTTATTATTATTGCTATATATGTTTATATTGCTTTTTCTGATCTCTTTTCCCTTAGTTGTTGTGGCTATGCTATCTGTAATTATTGACTGGCCACACAACACTTCTGTTGGTTGGGGGAACTGCTATTTCTATTATTTGTATCAATGCCCCCCTCTCCTAGTTTAAATGGTTTCTAATAAGGCATTTAAACTGCTCACTTAAACCCCTTTCATATCACCACCAAATACCTGGGTTTTTGGCCAAAAACCTGGGTCTTAACAAAAACGGGTATTTGGTGGTGCTGTGAAAAGTCCCTTTTTTGTAGACCTGGGTCTAATCACCAGGGATACAGTCACAGGAAAAAAGAAGGGTTTTTCCTGGGTCTCACATGGGATTGCTGGCAGTGTGAAAGGTCCCATGTTGTTTTTCAACCCGGGTCCTTCACAAAGACACCTGATTGGACAGATTGCTTTACTATTGCTATGGCAATAAATTATCCTTAAAACTCCCCCCTTGGGCACACACTGAATTCTAATATTGTATATATATCCTGTGTTTACAATCTATTTCATAATTCTGTTATTCACTGTTTAAATTTTTTACCATTTCTATTCCTTCTCCATGTACTTCTCATGGATGCTTATTGTATTGAAAAACAATGTCTGAGTTTATCTTTACAATAAAGAAAATACTTAGAAAACAAAAAGAAAGAGTTGGAGCAACACTCCTTAAATGACTCCTAAAGCGAAGGCCAAACCAGCAGAATCATATGGTTTTCAGCAAAGTAGTCACAGTGTCCACCAACAGGACAGAAACCAGCCTGAATATGGGCCAAAAGTAGAACCAGGAAGATGGCCATATACTTTAGCTTTTGAACTGAACAAAATGATCTGGCAGGGATTATTCCCTGACTGCTGTACCAAGGTCAGAAGGAGGAGGTAGGAGGAGCTTTAACTCTTCACATCCTAGAAGTTATGCTAATACTGTAAATATCACAATAGCCTAACAATGAGTAATAGTTTGATAGTTGAATAATCCTGCTATATCTTTTCCTTTGGCACATATGAAGAAATTGGAAAAAAAACCTGCCCTATAACATTTATAATATATCGTGGCTCTTTTACTGAACATTTTAAGATAAAATTTGGGGGTTGATAAGGGTTTCTTTCTTCACATTTGCACTTTTTATTGTACATGATCAAATCATTGGACTGCAACGTGAGTGGAAAAGGCATTTTGTGAGTACACATGCGTGCACACTGTGTTTCCAGTATGTACAGCGGGGTGGATGTCAGTAACGCAAATGGCAGGGGGGTAATATGTCAATAGTACAGTTTGGAGGGGGGATATATGTAAATAATACAGTGATAACGTGCAGAACATCCTACTTTCTATCCAGACTTCCATTCCATCCCCATTGTAAGTGAGGAGGATGCAGATGTTTTAAGGTAGGGGTCCATTACCATTACCATTATCTCCGTGGCATCCCCTTGGCTGCATGGAAGGCTGGATCCAATGAGGATCCAAGCTCAGCAGCATCGGAAGTCTGGGTCCGGTCCTTTATTATTAAGTCCTATAGAGTCATCTATATATATATATATATATATATATATATATAAGCAATCAGCGGCACTCAGAGATAAGTAAATTAAATAAGAAACATGGACAACGTGGTTTCACTGACGTTTCAGTGCTTTATTCGCACTTTCATCAGGGCATTAATCATACATATAAACAGTGAGCTCTATAAATAGAAAAATACCACTTACCCCACCAATAACCGTGCTAGCTGTACTGTACCATGCCGGACTGAGTGCAGAGATCGTGGACCGGAAACTGGAAGTGACTAAACCGGAAGCTGCGGGCTATCGCGTCCTGATCTGATTGTGCATCGGAGTCCTTTATCTTTAACTATTATTTTCCTGTGTACAGTGTAACAGTACAACAAGGGCCCTTTTTCTATGTTAAGGAGTGCCATCCACCGTGTGTCTGTATCCTGAAACCCCTCAGCAACGGAGGGGAATCAGGATTGTGCACCCTTGCTGACATTCTAATATCATCGTTCATCCATCTGTGGCTGTGGATAGTAAAGCTGGTCAGTATCTGTGTGCAGTAAGCAATTCAAAGATATATCCCTGCATGCAAAGAATACAATTAACTTGACTCCCCCTTCAATCAACATGGTTTAGCCCAGGAGTAACTAATTTCAAGAACTTATTTAAGTCTGGATCCAGCCCTGAGTGTGGAGATTGCGGAAACCGGAAGTGGCTAAACCGGAAGCTGCGGGCTGTCGCGTCCCAGGCAGTCATGGTAACAAAGTACAACTATGAAAGAGAAAAAAATTTGAATGGTGAGGAGATCATGATATCAGAATGTCATGCGCTATACCAGAAAAATCTTAACAACAACAACGGTTATAGGAATAAATAAGACATGTTATAGATAGCATGAGAGGCCAAGGCGCTCATTCAATCCAAACGGAGCAATCGTATTTAGTTCATGGATCCAGTGGGTCTCTTGCTACAGCAGTAACAAGTCTCTGTTGCCACTTCTAGGTGGTATAGGCACGTGATTAATGATCTTGTATCGCAGACAAGATAAATTATGTCTGTGATTTTTTAAATGTCTCACTATAGGCTGATCAGTTCCCTTGCCTTTGAATGCTGCTCGTATGGCTGACCGATGTAAGGTCATCTTTTCTTTAAATTGACGCTTGGTTTTCCCTAGGTAATATAATCTGCAGGGACAGATGATTATATACACAACATACTTAGATGTGCAGCTGAGGCGATGAAGGATTTTGAACTTTTTTCCAGAATGTGGATGTGAAAAATGCATCCCAGGGGTTAAATATCTGCATGTCATACAGTTTGGACAGCAATAACAGCCTAATCTGGCCGATGGTGGGATTGATCCTCTTTGTGACGTCTGTTTTAACAAGTAGGTCACGTAAATTGCTACACGTTTTGTAGCTGGGCATAAGATGTTTGTTCTCAAAGCACTTTAAGTCTGGATCCGTAGATACAATCGGCCAATATTTCCTGGCGGTCATCTTGATTTGCGGGCTTAAGTGAGAGTATGTTTGTACCCACAGAAGACCCTCTGTTTTCTCTGTACGAGGCTTGATGGTTAACGTGTCGGTTCTGGGGATATTACACACCCGTTCTTTCACTCTCTTCAGAGATTGGGAGTCATAGCCCCTGTCTTCAAATTTTTTACACATGATGTCCATCTGTTGATCTCTCATGGCTTCCGTGCTGGAAATACGTTGTACTTGAAGGAGTTGAGAGAAAGGAAGTCCATATTTTAGAGAGGGAGGATGGAAGAAACTGGCATGTAGAATATTATTACGATCCGTGGGTTTGTTGTAAATGGAAGTAAATGGAAGTTGTAAATGTAAATGGAAATGTGAAGGTGATTGTCCTGTATCAAAACTTTAACGTCAAGATAATGTATTTCTTCCTGACTGGTGTTGAAAGTAAATCTGATGGGCGATGAGTTGGTATTCAAGTCTTCAACCAAGTCAAGGAAGGTATTGATATCTGATTTCTAAATGATGAACAGATCATCGATATATCTCATATAGCAAAGAATGCCTTCCTGAAATCTCGTGTCTGTGTACAAATATTTTTCTTCATATGCATACATGTATGCCTTCGCGAAAGCTGGAGCCACACACGAACCCATGGCACATCCCACTTTTTGGAGGTAATGGTTACCATTAAAGAAAAAATAATTTAAGTTTAAGGGTCAAACTCAATAAGATGATAAGTAAATCAACTTTTGGTCCCTTGTAGTTGGAATTATCAGTGATCAGCCATTTGATTGCTTCAAGGCCCTCATTGTTCGGAATGCATGTGTATAGGCTGCAAACATCCATAGTTATGAGATGGCAACCTGTGGGTAATGTAGGAAGTTGACTCGAATATTCAAAAAATGGGTAGTGTCCTGCACGTATCTTCCTTTTTTGATACATGGCTGTAGAAAATAGTCAAGAACTTTAGACAAGTTTTGATACAAGGAGTCATGGGCCGAAATGATCGGATGACCGGGAGAAAATTCAAGGCACTTGTGTACCTTGGGTAAGGTATAAAACATGGGTTTGATGGGATAGTCAGTGATGCAGAATTCCATGAATTCTTTAGATATCTGTCCAGTGTCAAACGCTTCGGAAAGAATGCAATCTAATTCAGCTTTGTACGTGACCACTTCGTGATCCTTCTTCATTTTTTCATATACGGTGACATCATCAAGCTGTCTGTTTGCTTCAAGTATGTACTGAGCCCGATCTTGCAGGACAACTGCCCCACCTTTGTCTGAAGGTCTAATTATAAGTTCATTATCTCGTTGGAGATTTTTAAGAGCTTGAAATTCTAAAGTAGACATGTTCATGGGGGTTTGTCTCTGATCCAATTTGGAGGGACACTGTTCCATGATTCTTGAAAAGGTCTTAATAGACGGATTATTCAAGAGGGTCAAAATTCGATCTTTTGTGAAATGGAGATTCAGATCTCAATGTAGTGGAATTTTGAAAGTGTTCCCGTAGTTTTAATTGTCTGTTGAGTCTGTAGGAGTCGACTTTCCATTGTAGGTCATTATGCTTGGTATAAAGGAGAGGCCACGGTTAAGTACCTTCATCTCTATCTCCGTGAGTGTTCTTAAATAGAGGTTTATGACTAAATTCTCCTTCTTCCCCTGGCCCTTGAGCCTCTTAGATTGGCCCCCGCGCCTTGTGGGTCTCTGTCCTTTTGGGCGCGTGTACGTACCCCTAAAGGGGGTCTCTGGTCGACAGTTGGTTGATTAGTGAGCCTGTCATCCGTGTCCATTTCGCTAGCGGAGGCTGCAGAAGAATCATTTTCAGACGGTGTGGTAAAAGGAGTACGTTTCCTATATGTTTTCCGATTTCTGTATTCAACTCCTCTGAGCCATTTATAGACTCGATCTGCTTGATAGTCATGATGGACCACGGCAAGTTTTTCTCTTTTGAATTTAATGAGTTCTTGTTTATAACTCTCGATTTGTGTGGCAATTTTTTTGACCAATTGCAGGAATCATCGTGTGTTAGATTTTGCAGATGTTTCATTTCATATTCAGTCAATTTCTGTTTAAAATTCGAGACCTCCAGCTTTGATTGCTCGATCACCAGCAGCATTAGGTCAAACGAGCACTTGTTCAGTACCGCTATCCATTTGCGGCAGAACTCAGTGCTCATGCGGCCGATCGTGGGAATATTGCTCACTCTAAAACCCCTTCTGATTTTTTTATCCCTGTAGTATTCTGAGAGAGTAATGGTGTGATATGTAAAGTCCAATTCTTTTTTCTTGAGTTTTACAATCTCTCTATATATTTGTTCTTTAGTGGGTTCTCTGCCAATCTCCAACACATTATTACTACACAGGATCTGTTCTGCTTCAGCTTCAGAAAATGAGAGCACCTCATCTAGAGGTAGAGTCAATCTTGCGATGCCCGCTTGTATAGGATCATCAATGCTGTAAGCCATCCTACACCTTATTCACTCTGTGCCCTCCTCAAAGGTGTATTAAAGTGTGCAAAGAAATGTGAAAAAAGCACAGCCACAGATGGATGAATGATGATATTAGAATGTCAGCAAGGGTGCACAATCCAGATTCCCCTCCGTTGCTAAGGGGTTTCAGGATACAAAAACACGGTGGATGGCACTCCTTTTAAAAGATAAAGGACTCCGGTGCACAGCCAGATCAGAGTAGATCACAAATATAGAAGCAATTAGCGGCACTCAGAGATAAGTAAATTAAATAAGAAACATGGACAACGTGGTTTCAATGATGTTTCAGTGCTTTATTCGCACTTTCATCAGGGCATTAATCATACATCATACAGTGATGTAAATAGCAAAATACCACTTACCCCACCACTAACCGTGCTAGCTGTACTGTACCATGCCGGACTGAGTGCAGAGATCACGGACCGGAAACCGTAAGTGGCTAAACCGGAAGCTGCGGGCTGTCGCGTCCCAGGCTGTCACAAAGTACAACTATTAAAGAGAAAAAAATATGAATGGTGAGGAGATCATGATATCAGAATGTCAGGTAAAGCCATCAAGAAGGGGAGGCTGAATCTATATAAGCATACTAAGAGGCAGAACATGAGAGGTGAAGAGCAATAATATGGTGAAAACTGAGATCTATAGAGCTGGTAGAAGGATAATGCAAGAATATGCACTATACCACAAAAATCTTAACAACAACAACGGTTATAGGAATAAATAAG
Organism: Limnodynastes dumerilii; assembly: GCA_011038615.1. Taxonomy (NCBI): domain Eukaryota; kingdom Metazoa; phylum Chordata; class Amphibia; order Anura; family Limnodynastidae; genus Limnodynastes; species Limnodynastes dumerilii. The sequence continues at coordinate 28,853 of WWET01007114.1, forward strand.
ACCTGGAAAATAAGACATGTTAAAGATAGCATGAGAGGCCAAGGCACTCATTCAATCCAACCTTGCAGGTTGAGACATCACAATGCAAAGCAGTACACATTAAAGCCATACAGCATAGTCGCCAATCAGTCCATTCACAGACAAGAGGTTGCACTGCCACACACCAGATAGAGGGGGGAAGTGGACTACACCTGCTAATGTCCTTGCTCAAGCTGCATGCTGCTTTTCATGCCTTCATTTGTGGCTCCCACATAGAATCAGATACCGTATTTACCCATGTATGAGACGCACCTTTTTTGGAAAAATCTGTTGTACAAAAACAGGGTGCGTCTTATACAGGGGGGTTACCATTTAAACATCCAGCCGCAATCTGACTCCAGACCAGCGCCGCTTATTAAATCTGGCCCCTAATTCTCTACTTATTATTATTTATTTATCTATTTATTTACTCAATTAGGTATTTATTTGTTTATTTGTGTTTTCGAAGCTTATGAATTGATGCTATTTTTATTTATATGTACTTAAGAACTCAATTTTAATCATTAAAAATAGATTTGGGTTATGATGTAAGAGTAACCTTGGGTTTTTGAGTGCTAAGAGTGACTTCGACTTTTCCTCCACTATTATTGACTTTTCAGGATTGCACATAGAAACATAGAAACATAGAAAGTGACGGCAGATAAGAGCCACATGGCCCATCTAGTCTGCCCATTTGTTTATTGAAAACTATACTGACCCTATTTACCCTCAATTGGGGTTACAATTTAGGATACCCTTATATTTATCCCAAGCATGTTTAAATCGTTCTACCGTATTGGCCTCAACCACCTCAGATGGGAGAATAGTCCATTTATCTATCACCCTTTCAGTGAAGTAATTTTTCCGCACATTTCCTTTGAATCTACCACCCTCCAGTTTGTATCCATGCCCTCGTGTTCTATTACACCTTTTCTTTTGAAAAATGGTACCCTCCTCTAGCTGGTCACAACCCTTGATGTATTTGAAAGCTGCTATCATGTCCCCCCTCTCCCTTCTCTGCTCCAAGCTATACATGTTTAGTTCCTCTAGCCTTTCTTGGTATGATTTGTTACAAAGGCCATGAACCATTTTAGTTGCTCTTCTTTGCAAAGTCTCTAATGTATTTGTCTTTCTGGAGATATGGCCTCCAGAACTGAACACAGTATTCTAGGTGAGGGCGTACCAATGATTTATAAAGGGGCATCACTACTTCTCTCTTTCTGCTACTAACTCCTCTCCCTATGCAACCAAGCATCTGACTTGCCTTTCTCATTGCTTTGTTACATTGATTGGCTACCTTCAAGTTACTGGAAATAATGACTCCTAGATCCCTTTCCTCCTCGGTAGATTCTAACGTAATGCCATTAAGGAAATATTGAGCCTTTGGGTTTTTATGTCCTAAGTGCAT
>WWET01007114.1:36980-56505 GCA_011038615.1 Limnodynastes dumerilii
GCCCGCGGATGGGAAGCACAGCCCATTTGCACGCAAATGGGCTCGGACGGAACAAAGTTCCGTCCGATTACTTAAACGCTAGGATTACTATAGTAATCCTAGCGTAACATCTGGAGGGCGCATGCGCCCTCCGTTCAGTCAGGTGATTTACGCATCTTGCGTGCGTAAATCACCTGACGCTATTAATTCTGGATCCGGTCCATTATGAGGACTTATAGGTAGAAGGGATAATAAACAAATTATATACAAATGGCAAAGCAAATCACGGCAATATATCAGAATCCACTATATATCTATTACATATTTTTTATATATTTTTTCTTTCTTAATTGTATCTTCCCCTAACTATACACTTTACTTAGAAAGTAAAGTAGTTATCATTCCTAGAATATATTTACCATAGTTACATTTATCACAGTAGTAAAATCTCCATACATAGCATGTTGCTAAACATCTTTTAGACAGGAAAATTTCCCTGAGTGAAAAACAAAAGTTAAAATCCTGACCATCTTTGACTTCAATGACCCCTAGTGGGTTATCTTTGTATTGAATGGTGTTTTTAAATTTTAAATGTGTTTTTATTAATTAAAAATTATCATATAGATGCAGATGTAGAAACAGCTGTGCCCCATAGCAAGGGTACCGACTGACTTCTGGAAAAGTGAGCAACATTGTATGCCCCTCATCATCCATGTGCATGCACAAATAGGCAGCGTTCCATCATTCCCTGCCGACAGAGGACAGTACTAATGTCGAAACCGAATCAAAACATCGGTATTAGACTTAAATTAATCTTTGAAAACGTTTATAAAGAAAGGACCTCGGAAAAGTGCGGGAAAATATGAACGTGGATTTACACAATCATGCGCGCGCATTAGAGTGCACGTGTGTACTTTCGCAGACTTTTCTATCGTATGATATTTCTGTTTAATAAACATACTGACATTCATATTTTTATATAGGACTTGTTCATGTTTAATGTATAAATGCGTTCCTATTTACTAAAACTGTATTTTATATTCGCAGATGGTTTAATCAGCAAATTGTCACCGATTGACGTATAAATGTTATACTTATATCATATTTAGACTTTTAGTGTAGAAAACAATGCTGTATTAGTGATGCTATTTTCCGCTGAAAGATCACATAAAGCGATCGCAAGTTATAGGTATAAATAAAGTATGATATGAAATGTTTAGTCACATAACCCTGCTAGATAGGCTTGGAAAACCTGTTCAGTTATGCTGATTAACCTCTGGAGTGGAAACAAAGAAAGACCCTAAGACCAATGATGGGCCAGGAATCCAGGATGACCGAGAGGATTCTCCAATTAAGATGTTATCCGTTACCTCTTTGATCCTAACTGTTAAAAGAACAATGCCCAGGCTCTGAAGGCCAGAAGGGCATTTGTACTGAAGTCTTGCCAGTGACTGGTCTGCGCTGCTGTCTCAGGAGACCGGCGCTTTTGGATTAACCTTTTTCTTTCCGCTTTAAATATACTTTGGTGAGCTGGACCGCATCATCGACTTGTTTGGTATTTTCAGGTATAATTGTGAATTATCGCACTGCGTACTTTTGAGGGTAGAGACTCAACAATTTGAGGGCTCGTGAACGGAGGTCTTTTCCCGATGCACGCAGAATTCGGTCATCTAACAAAGGCCGGAAGGTACGGTGAGTAAACGCAAAATTGTAATTTGCTATTCTTTTGAACATAGTGTTAGTTGACCGAATACTGCATACTGCCGGTGGGTTACAGACTTTGTATTTGGGACAAGTGGTGCGTGATTTCGCAATTACACGCTAGTCTAGTCGGGGTTATTCATTAAGTGCTAGTTGTATTTATCCTATTGTTGCCACATGTGCTAAGACTCTTTATTTTCTTGGTAGTATAACTGAGGTGGAAACTGTAAACTGCTAATATTGCTGTTTTAGGATAGGGCTGAAATCGTTGTTGGGATTCCCTTTGCATAACAGGGGTAGTAGTCGTTGTGTATTTGCCTCCCTTTTGAAAAGAAGGTTGAGGGTGTTCTGGACTTTATTAGCATTGCATAAGCTGGTGTGAAATAGTTTGTTGCTCCGCCGACGGGCAATTGAGAAGTCTGCATGTGGGAGATTGGTGATCTTCGCAGTGAGATTTGAGGGGTGTTAATAAGGTTGTAGAAAGTTAGTTCCCTTTAGTGCCCAATCCAGCTGTCATATTAATGCAAATTCCTGCAACCTCTACTCATGACTGTCAGTACCTTTTTGCATTTACATTCAGAGGGGTACAGTATATATGGACACAGTTACCCCAAGGTTTCGTAGGAATTGGATTCCTGGGTTCTCCATTTTAGCATTGTCTTTACAGGAGCTGATCCCAGCTTCTAAGCCTGACCGTGTAATACACACAGAAGAGTCAGAGCAAGTCTTTAGAAATCTAAAGTAAGGTTTAATGTCAGCTGCAGCCCTTGGAATACCTGACTATAAACCTTTTGACCTATATTGCATGGAACACTAATAGGGCGGTGGCTTACTATAGTGCCTAGTTGGACACTGTAGCGAAGTCACTCCCGACGTGCCTCAGAGCAGTGGCGGCTGCCGCTCTTCTGGTTAGTAAAAGTGAAGATGTAGTATTAGGCCATGATTTGACTGTTCATGTACCACATGCTGTGTCTGCCCTACTGAATTCTGCTCAGACTAGGCACGTCTCCTCTGCACGGTTTACAAGGTGGGAACTAGTGATTATGGCACCATCACAATTAAGCAAACATCACGATTAAGAGGTGTAATATGCTAAATCCAGCTTCATATTTGCCTTATGTGCCTCGTGATGCACAAAGGGTGGACGGAGCTCTGGAAATGACTGAATTTAGTGGACAAACAGACACTCATGACTGTATGGACTATCTAAATCAAACCTTTACTACAAGACCTGACATACGTGACACCCCAATAGATTTTGCAGATGTGATCTTTTACATGGACGGGAGTTGTCATAGACAGACTGACACAGGTGAATTATGTACTGGTTACGCAGTAGTAGACGACTAAAGTATAGTAGAAGCTGAACTCTTTGGACCACCTCACTTAGCACAGGTAGCAGAACTTGTAGCTTTGAGAAGGGCATGTGAATTGGCAGAAGGAAAAATTGCCAATATTTATACAGATTCGAGATATGCTTTGAAAGTCGTGCATGATTTTTGGGCCTTGTGGAGATTCAGGAACTTTATGACAACAGCCAGGACACCTGTAGCATACTCAAGGCACATAAAAGGACTTTTTTTTGGAGGCCATACAACTGCCCACACAGGCTGCAGTTATTAAATGCAAGGCCCACACACACAAGACAGATACAGTATCACTAGGTAACCAAAGGGCAGATGAAGCTGCAAAAATAGCAGCTGCATCAACACTATTGGGAAATTTTCTGAAAATTATGTATTTGAGACATTTTCTATGCAAAGATGAATAGAAATGCAAAAGTTTTGTTCCCCACAGGAAAAGGCTGTCTGGAAGGCAAAAGGATGTGGACAGGGGCCCACAGGGCTTTGGAAGGATGGACAAGGGAAGCCAGTGGCTCCCAGAGCATATCTCCCGGCATTAACTGAAGCAGCACATGGTTTGACTCACTTAGGGAGGGGAGGTATGAGCAGATTGGTAAGATTGTATTGGTGTGCACCAGGATTTTCTGGAATGTTCCATAAGAAAGTCAAGTCATGTCTTATATTCCTAAAGAAAAATGTTGGTAAGTCTATTCCTGTAGAACCATCCCATATTCAGCAAAAAGAGGGCCCTTTCCAGGTAATTCAAATTGATTTTATACAGTTACCACCCTGTAGGAATTTAAAGTATGTGTTAGTATGTGTTGATGTATTTTCACACTAGGTAGAAGCGTACGCAGCCACAACTAATACCACTGCTTTTACTGCCAAAAAGCTAGTCCAAGAATTTGTTTGTAGGTTTGGCATACAAAGGCGATTGAAAGTGACCAAGGTACCCACTTTACTGAGGAAGTATTTAAGAGTATGTGCCAGCTTATAGGAATTACTAGCAAATTGCATACCTCATATCACCCATAAGCCAGTGGGAAGGTAGAAAGGTTTAATGGCACTATTAAGAACAAGCTCAGTAAAGTAACAGCTGAAACCAGGTTAGCTTGGCCCGAGGCATTACCTACTCCTAGTCCTTCACAGTATCAGTGTTACACTCTGTTCACCCTGGTAATGTGTAGCAGGCTGTGTTGCTAGGTTTCACCTTCCTCAGCTGTCAGACATTAGCAATAGAGGTGTGTCAGGCTCTCCGGGCTGATTGGAGGAGGGCTCTTTAAATAGCCTCTGCTGTGTGCTAGGAGTGGTCGGTTATAGCGTCTGGTTCCTGAATCTTGCTCGCTGACTTTCTGCTGCCTGGTTTGCTTTTGCATTCTCCGTTACCCTTGTTCCTGGTGTTACCCCCTTGCTTTCCTGTTATCCTCTTGCCTGTGTGTTTGTCTGACCCCCTGTGTGGTGAGGTGCGCGGCGTGAGTAGTTTACTACTCCCGCGGGCGGCCTCAGCCCTGGACAGGCCCCGGTCTCCTTTCATCTCCGGAAGAGTGAGTGCGTGTGTTTAAGATCTCACATTGCCTCGGCCTGCCAGGCGTGTGTTGTTATCTGCCACGTGTGTTTGCATCTCCTGCTTTTGCCATCGTGCAGTGAGTCTAGCCACCAGCTCTTGTTCCGCTGTGTAGTTCTATCTCCAGTGTGTGTGTTGCTGTGTGTCACCAGCTTGTAGTACCGCTGTGTAGTTTCATCTCCAGTGTGTTCGCTGTGTGTGTCTGCCACTGACTTTGTTATCATCAGTGTGTATTGTTAGAGCGTAGCTCCACTGTTATTCCAGCCTGCAGTGTGTTTTAGGTAGACTTGTCATCTGTCTCCCCTGCTAGTACGTGTAACACCTCAGTACTTTCTTGTTGTTCCTCTGGGACTTGTAGTGCAGTTGCTCAGAAGCCTGTTGCTGAGTATAGGAGGTAGCCCGATTACAGCTAGGGTTAGCATTATACTCCTCATGGTTCCCCTGCTAGTGGGTTCCCATTTCCACCCAGCAATCTGTGTTTATATACTTTGCATTACTACTGTACTGTTTACAAGGGTACCAGCATTATTTGTAATAAACCTTACTGTTTATGAGAGCACAGTTACCTTGTCTAATTGTTATCTTGTATGCGAGTGTACTTGTGAGTACTTGGGTTCCAGTCAGCCTAAGCCACGCTGCAGTTCCCCTTTGGGACGATCACCAGGGGCACGACCTGTCAGCCCAGCAGCCCAGACTATCCTCACCACTAGAGGCTCTAGTGAACACCTGGTGTCTGACATAGACTCCGGGCCCCTGGTGAGAATCCCTTTGGCCGACTGTAACAATCAGAACCACGCCCAGATCTCCACTTGAAGTACAATAATGACGTGTTTGTCCGTTATCTCACCCAGATGAGCAAGCAGCTTAAGAAACAGCAGAAGTGCATAAAATTGATAGCGCCGGACATGCCACAAAATAATTGTCATGATATTGAGCCTGGTGAGTTTGTGATGATAAAAAATTTCTTACGCTCTGGTTGTCTAATTGACAGTTGGGAAGGACCATACCAAGTGCTACTGACTAGAACCACCACTATAAAGGTTGTGGAAAGGAATACTTGGGTCCATTCATCCCACTGCAAAAGAGCTGTCAATCCGAGACGAGAAGGGAGTTGTGAGGATTGCCCCTAATCTTGAGTGTCTGTTCCAGGGAGACGAAGTCGAGGCTGATTAACCAAGGCGGAGAAACTGCGATCATCCTACCAAGATGGAGTCCACTTTTTCTCTCTTAACTTGGAAAAGTGCAGGAAAATATGAACGCGGATTTACACAATCATGCGCGCGCATTGGAGTGCACGTGTGTACTTTCGTGGACTTTTCTATCGTATGATATTTCTCTTTAATAAACATACTGACATTCATATTTTTATATAGGACTTGTTCATGTTTAATGTATAAATGTATTCCAATTTACTAAAGCTATATTTTATATTCGCAGATAGTTTAATCAGCAAATTGTCGCCGATCGATGTATGAATGTTATACTTATATCATATTTAGACTTGTGGCGTAGAAAACAATAATATATTAGTGATGCTATTTTCGCTGAAAGATTGCATAAAGCGATCACAAGTTATAGGTATTAATAAAGTATGATATGAAATGTTTAGTCAGATAACCTGCTAGATAGGCTTGGAAAACCTGTTCTATTATGCTGATTAACCTCTGGAGTGGAAACAAAGAAAGACTCCAAGACCAATTATGAGCCAGGAATCCAGGATGATCAAAAGGATTCTCTAATCAAGATGCGATTGGTTACCTATTTGATCCTAACTGTTAAAAGAATGATGCCCAGGCTCTGAAGACCAGAAGGGCTTTTGTACTGAAGTATTGACAGTGACTGGTCTGCGCTGCTGTCTCAGGAGACCGGTGCTTTTGGATTAACCCTTTTCTTTCCGCTTTAAATATACTTTTGTGAGTTGGACCGCATCCTCAACTGGTTTGGTATTTTCAGGTATAATTGCGAATTACTGCACTGCGTACTTTTGAGTATATGGACTGAACTGAAGTTGTCGTCGAAACAGGGGGAGCGAAGGGGCATCTAACCCTCCTAAAATATGTAAGGGGGGGGCCACCAGGCCCGTCAACAGGGGGGAGGCAAGGGGGACAATTGTAAGCAAGGGGATGTGGCACAGACGGGCGCCAAACCGTCAGCTCACACATTGGAAGTTCTAGTATGAGCTGCCGTGGCCGTTGCATGGAGCAGCTGTTTGGAAAACCCTTTTCAGTTGCTCTATGTAACTGCCTCAGAGGCTCATACAGGAACTTCCTGTATACACCAGGAAGAACACAGAGAGCGCCACAGAGGAAGACAGAGCAAAGGTAAGAAATGATGGGGAGATGATAAGGTGAGTGGGGAGAAGGAGCTGATGAAGAGGGGGGGGGGGAATTATGAAGGGGATGGAGAAATGATAAAGAGAATGGGGTATAGTGGCGGGGGGTGGGAGGGGGGGGGGGGGGAATTATGAAGGGGATAGAGAAATGATAAAGAGAATGGGGAAATAGGGAGCCGGAGCTGATGAATAGTATATAGTTATAGCGTGCACTGGAATACATATTATATATATATATATATATATATATATACACACACACACACACACACACATGAATACCCACATATATAGATATAGATATAGATATATATATATATACCCTTAGGTTTGTAGTTGTGTGCGTAGGAAGTTTAATTGCGAATGTTACTGCATACAAGGAACAAAAGAACACAGTAGGTCTCTGTTAAGACACTACCTGCATTTGAACAGCTTGCAGCGGCCATGTTTGAGGAGTGGTCAGACTCCCAAATAAAACTAAAACTAATCATCTTGCTAATGTTACTGCATAACCGCACCCAGATTTTCTCATTTAAATGCCTCCCTCCACCCAATCTTCTTATCTGTGGACTTAATTATTCCCGGCATGCCCTTTCCTTCGTAAATTACTATGAACCTAGCGGCATTAGGTTCATAGAGGTGATTCACAGCATTCCCGTTCCTAAGTCCCACGTAGATTGCGTATAAAAGTTACTACGCATGCGCAATATATCCATTCCTAAATATACGCACCTAAAACCCCACAGATTCTTAACTGTGAATCAGAACCGTAGTGTGTACCAATCTTTATACTATGTATCCTTTTGTGCACCAACTATCACTTTCACATTGTCACAGCATCCTCAAAGGACTTCAATGATATTGAAGTAGTGATATTCCCTGTGCATTGTCAGTGATGGGAATGACAAGCTAAAATTTACCTGATTTCACAAAATCAGCATTTAATACCTAAACCTTATTATTTTGGTCCACCTGCCATCAGGTTAAAATTTCTTTATTATGTATTATATATATTTGTTTAAAAAACATTTAATTGCCAGGCGACTTTTGAACTACCAATTAAAATTACATTAATGTGAAAAGAATGGAAAAAGTCAGACAAATAGCAAGTTAATAATTCAAAATCAAAAGATAAAAAAACCTATATGGGATTGCATTAATTATCTACTCAGACAGATCTCTTTCAGTCACCAAGGAAAGTTACGTTATATTTTTATATCCTTGGAGCATATATAATCTTCTTGTGCACATAGATAAATGTCTAATTTTGTCATACATGCTTTTTCTTTTACATGAAAGTTAATAAACCTATTACAGAGGACATAGGTCATAAGGGTGAAAAATAAAGATTCATTATCTGAGTGCAGTAGGGGGAGAGGGAGTGATTTACTGGGTTTCTAAAGAAAAGATGTGTTTTTGAATGGAGCAATGGGGTAGATCCAGAACTATGTTTGCCGTACGTTTATTCACGTAGTGTATTTTCGTTTGCGTATATTCTATACACTCCCCTAGAAACACCCCTTGAACGTACATATTTTGTCAAGATACGCTTTCCAAACCCTACCTTAACTTTTGCCAATGTAACCACAGTGATACGCACGCGTACGTATGGGCAACACAAATTTACGTAGCTAAGCACGCCCATACTGTACACTTTAAATACAAACCCCCGCCTACTTAACGTATTTCAGACGTATTTTGGGCTCACGGAAAATTGGCACGCCCACACGTAAGTATTTACGTGACACATACGTAAATGGCCCATACGTTCACAATTACGCTATGTTACTGTGCGTATTTTCTATGGCGCGCATGCGCAGTACTTACCAAAAGGCAATTTTACGTCTCCGCCACGCGTAAATTTGCTCACAAGCGTGTTCTGGATCTGGCCCAATGTGTCTAGTGGAGCACTAAGCTCAGAGAAGGCTCCTAAGCTTCCTATTTTTACACACACACACACATCTGAACTCTGCTCTTCATGTGCCCTACCCTCAAGAAAGTCACAAGTGGAGACTGATAAGCTGTAGCACATACAGAAAAACAATGCTATATGTAATTATTATTTAAATATCAAAAATTATACTTAAATAAGTTTGTGTTTACATTTATGTTTTATAATGTTTTATTTAAAACCAAGATATAGTTAACACTGAAAAAAGAGTAATGATATTTTAGTGTAAATAGAAGTATAGCTAAGCAGAATGGTAAACGTTAAATGGTGCGATCACACAGGTGAGTAATGAGAGAAGTGCTAGAGAAGAAAAAGAATAATAAAAAAATATACAGCACGAAAGAAAAAAAACTTGAGTACGGGAATGAAAGTGTAGTCAGTAGTGTATGGCACTCACTTAGATGCGGTGTATATTGGGGGCTAGGACACTGTAGGTATTGTACAGTAGTGACTAGGTTATGCTTTCTGTGTGCTACAATGTATGAAGGTCACTAATGTTAAAAAACAAGAGGGGATAAAAAGAAAATTGTTTAATACATGAAATTCCACAGATTATAAAAAATTAAAAAGTTCAATTAAAAAATTGATAACAAATAGTGATTGTCAGGATTTTAAAGAAATATCCCACTGAGTGGTTTAGTTGGAATGTGGACCACATTTATAAAGAGCAATGCCTCTAAACAGCAGTGATTGACAGGACAGCTGTTTCTCACTATACATAGTGTCAGCTCTATGCAGCCTATCCAGTGTCTCTATCTAACAATCTCCCTGTTCTAGCTGATGTTGTCTTCTCCTGGACTTGCAGTGCACTTAGGTTAGTTGGAAAGAGCTGTCATAGATGCAATTCCTACAGTAAGGAACACAATGTCTTCCACCCTACGCTACTTCATGGAGGTTTACATTGGTAGCATCACTTGCTCAAACCATGACCCCATTTCTTGGCCTCTACACGTGGAGTGGTTCTTCTACTCATAAGGATAGCAAATTCATTGATCTAAACTATGCTCAATCTCTGATCTTAATAACTCCCCTCTCCTTACCTCTCTCTTGTGCTTTCGTTCTCAACACTCCACTGAAACTGCACTGACTATGGTGGTTTATGACTTACTCACTGCTAGATCTAAAGGTCACAACTCTCTTCAAATTCTACTGGATCTTTCTGCTGCTTTTCACCCTGTTGACCACTCTCTTCTCATACAAATATTAAAATCCCCTACTTTTCTATTTACTCAGTGTTCGCTTTTCTGGACACACATCCCCTGCCCTTCCTCTATCTGTTGAAGTACCACAAAGCTAAGTGTTAGGGTTATTGCTCTTCTCTATCTATACCACTTTCCTTGGGCAGCTAATAAAGTCATTTGGATTTCAGTATCATCTCTATACAAATGATACGCTATCCACTGCTGATCTCTTACCATTTGTTTTGGCCCACGTAACTAAATATCTCTCATGTCATTCCATGTTGGATGTCCTCCAGTCATCTCAATGGGGTAGATCCTGAACTACGTGTGTGCGTACGTATTTTAGCGGTGCGTATTTTCGTACACGTAAGGTCAATACACTCCCCACGGCACACCCCTTGCACGGACGTATTTTCTCAAATTACGTGACCCAAACCCTACCTTAACTTTTCCTAACGTAACAGAATACGTCCGCTAACGGGCGTACTGACTACGCGAACGTACGCAGCTTAGCACGCCCATACTGTACACTTTAAATACCACCCCACGCCTACTTCACGTAAAACGCACGTATTGGTCACTAACGTAAATTTGGCATGCCCACACGTAAGTATTTACGTTAGCAATACGTGAATTATCCATACGTTTGAAAATACGCTACGTGAATGTGCGTATTTTCTGCGGTGCGCATGCGCAGTGCGTACAAATCTGCGAATTTACGTGTCCGCCACACGTAAATTCGCGGCAATGCGTAGTTCAGGATCTGCCCCAATATTTCTAAAACAGAACTAATAATATTTCCAGCTGCCAATAAAAGTTACCCACCTGGTCTCTCATTTTCTGTTGACAACATTGCAATAATCCCTACATGTCAAGCTTGCTGCCTAGGCGTTAACCTTGACGTCGAGCTGTCCTTTGTTCCTTACACACAATCTGGTTTTAATTTCTGCTACACACATCTAAAAAACATTTCTAGAATGTGTAAATATCTCAACAAGATGCTGCAAAAACTCTCTTTCATGGATTTATAATTAACAACATTAATTATTGCAATGCTCTCCCTTTTGGACTCCCATAATATAAAATTATCCCCCTAACAGTCTATAATGCATGCAGCAGCAGCAGCTAAACTAATTTTCCTTGCAAAATGCTCTTCTAGAGAAAGTACACTGTGTCAGGCTCTATGTTGCATGTATTTTAAATAATAAAATACAAGGTCCTTTTTCTAACCTACAAAGTCATCACTAATCTCTAAAAGTTATGAGTGAAGGTGGGCACTAGCTACAATTAATAATTAAAGTGCTTCATCAAAATAAATTTACTTGTAAAGTGCAATATTTCAAAACAAACTGCTAAATAATTCATTAAACTTAAACAGTGTGAATGAAAACGTGCCAAACAAGTCCACAATGAATAAAATAGTTTAATAAAAAAAGTAAATTGGCATTGCTCACGATTAGCATGCTCAAACAGCAAGAAGGACCTTTTTCCAATAGTGACTCCTTGTGTGTTATAAAAGAAAATTCAAAAATTCAGGTCATTTCATAATCCAATTATCCCCAGACTGTGAAATAATCATTCAGAGAGTGAAATAGATGGTTCTTTACAAATTCATTCTCTACTAGTCTAAAATCCGTCATAAAGATGGGAAAAATATTTCCCATTCAGTTTTCCCACCAGTATCCCCATCATGTCTCCAGCCCCCCCAGTATCCTCATAATGTCTACAGCCCCCCCCAAAATATCCCATCATGTGTTCCAGCTTCCAGTATCCACCATAATGTGTTCTAGCCGCCATCTCCACATTCTGCACCTTATCTCTGAATTAAGGAAATTCCTGCAACATCAAAGGTGGTGGCGGCAGGTCCTTAGGAAAGACCCCGCCGCTATCTTGGATGTGGCAGTAACTTCCTGTGTACGGGCAGGAGGAGTGGGCGGTGGCAGGGACCGATATAGGGAGCTTCCTGCTGCTGCTAAAGGTAAGTCAAAGGGGACTTGGAGTGGGGAGCGGGAGGAGTCCCCCTCCAGTATCCCCATCATTTCTCCTGCCTTCCCCCAGTTTCCACATCATGTCTCCAACCCCTTTCAGTATCCCCATCATGTCTCCAGCCCCCCCAGTTACCCCCACCATGTGTTGCAGCACCCCCAGTATTCTCAAGATGGTGGTGATGAGTCCCTTCTTTGCTACCTAGCAACAGCCTGTCCCTGTTGTTAGGTAGCAGAGGAAGGACCCCTTGCCGCCATCTCCACCTTACCTCCGCATTCTGGAAGTTCCTGCCACATTCAAGATGGCGGGACCACAGACGTCATCTTGGATGTGGCAAGAACTTTTTCAGTGCGGGCAGATGGCCAGTGGTGGGTCCCGATACTGAGAGCTTCCTGCCGCCACTAAAAGGTAAGTAAAGGGGAATCACAGGGGGGGGGGGAATGTGTGTGTGTGCTTTAAAAAAAACTACTACTGTGCTATGTGTAAAATGGTGAGGAGCAGAATGGCTTTTATATAGATAGATAACTGCAGGAGATCTCTTTTTTCATAAATGTAAATTCCTCAAAAAAAGCACATAATAAATAGATACACAGTGCAGCGCCATTGGATATAAAAAAAACATGTACTTTATTAGATCATATACATAGAAAGACTGAACTGCATAACAGACAGAAGTAAAAAAAAAAAACCCAAGAGGGAGTGAGGCTCCATACCAAAATCTAAGTATAGCTAGCTGCTTGATATGATGTCAAAGTCTCAGGAAACACATGTTTGAAACGCCTCAGCAGTTGTAGCTAGTTACCACCTTCACTCATAAGTTGTACTTTTTTGAGAGTTTGGTGACACTCCTAAGAGCGAGAGTTAGGCTGCTCTGCGAGGAATTGCACCCTTTTTACTATTTTGGTTTAGTTTTGCATCTGCATAGATATCCACACTCATTGATATAGAGAATTTTATTTATTAACATGTTTTTATGTAAACCGCCATCAGATTACATAGTGCTTTACAGTTTTAAAAATTACTATAACATGACTTGGTAGTAACAGACAGATTGGGTGGGGCCTGCCTTACACTCTGTAAGGCAATTGATGTGTAAGGCAAAGTGCTATATATCACAAAATGGACCTGCCAGGTTGTATGGTAAATGTGCTCAGTGCTCTCTATGATCCAGTCACACAGCAGTGTTAGTAGTAGAATGGATAATTTTTGTATGGAAAGAAGTATCCAAGTTTGTGGTAATAATGTAACAGTAGGAAAACTGGATAGCAAAACAGTTGTAAAGAGCATAGATAAATGAAAGTGTTACACTCCATAGTAGTTGCACTGGCAGGATCTAGCAGGCTTAGGTTCTATGTGCTCCCTTTTCCCCAGCTGTCAGGTAATCACCTGTGGAGGTGTGTCAGGGTTGCCTTGTGATTGGAGGATCCCTCCTTAAATACTCCCTGCTCACTTCCACAGGTGTCGGTTATAGCGTCTAGTTCTTGATCGTGCTAGCTGGCTGTCTGAGTGCTTCGTTTGCTTTTTGCATTATCCTGATACCCTGCTTTCCTGGTGTGTACCCCCTTGCTTCCCTCGTACCCTCTGTCTTATTGTTGACCCCCTGTGTGGTGAGGTGCGCGGCGAGAGTAGTTCGCTACTCCCGCTGGCGGCCTCAGCCCCGGACAGGCTCCGGTCTGTTTACTTGCATGCGAGTGAATTCCATCTCCTTGCTCCGTCTTGTCAGGCGTGTTTGTGAGATCTGCCACGTGCTGTGAGCGTTACCTGCGGTTACCATCTTGCAGTGTGTTTGGTTCTTATTACCTGCAGTTACCATCTAGCAGTGTAGTAAGACTCTGTATTTACCTGCTTTGGTCATCTAGCAGCGTCGGAGTTCCGTTCTTAGGTCTCCTGTGTTCCTCGCAGCTGTATCATCTTGCTCGAGTGTGTTAGCCGCCAGTGTGTTTACTGTGTGAGCATTCCGCTGAGTGTGTGTCATCTTCAGTGTGTATAGAGCATAGCTCCACTGTGTGTGTGTCATCTCCAGTGTGTTTTAGAGCATAGCTGCACTGTTTTCCACTTACAGTGTAGCGCAGACCTTTCCACCTGTCTGCTTATAGTTCCCCTGTTACATCTGTGTATCTGGGTTCCTGAATAAGCACTACCACGCTGCAGTACCCCTTTGGGAACTATTGCCGGGGGCACGACCTTTCAGACCAGCAGCCCAGACTATCCTCACCTTCAGAGGCTCTAGTGAATACCTGGTGCTGACAGATTCCGGGCCCCCGGTGAGAAAATACAGGATAGTCTTAATGGGCAAGGTAGGTTAGTCCAGACAGTGAATGCAGCATAGGAGAAGTCCTCTTACCAGGATTCAGAGCATTTATTTTGTGTAGAGGAGAACTGTATATCCTTTGAAGATCTGAGAGAGCAAGTTGGGATATATCTGGAGATGAGTACATATACATATGTGGGTCTTATTAATGGCTTTGTAAGTTATCAAAATATATTGTATTTGATTTTAAAATACAGGCTATCAATGTAGAGCCTGACACAGTGGACCAGCTCTTGAAGAATTCTTGAAGAAAATCAGTCTAGCCAGATGCACCTGATATGTAGAGGGTATTTTTGTACTTTGGGAGTCCAAAAAGGAAAGCATTGCAATAATCTATGTGGAAAATGATAAATGCACAAATGTGTTTTTCAGTGTGAGCTATTTGTGTGTTCTGGAAATGTTTATTAGATGTGTGTAACAGGATTTATAAACAAATTGTCAAAGGTACACCTAGGTAGCAAGCTTTATGAGTAGTGATTATTCCATAAAGAGTTCCACACGGAACTCCTAAACATCACCACAACAGATATTTTCTGTTATACAGTATGTGCATGCTTAGTTAGGTTAATTGACCCTGTGAGCTAGGTTAGGAACACCTGTACATTATACTGATTACCCTTCTGGAAAAGGGAAAATAGACCTGCAAGGAGCCAATAAACTAGAGAATCCAATGACCCGAAGAAGATTGCTGATGACCTTCTACTTGTGATGTCATCATTCCTCTGAAGGCAGAGTGTTCATTTATTGAAGTTTGTGTCAGTACTGATCTGAGCGGCTCTTGGTGTGGACACAAAAATGTCACAAAATAATTGCTAATAATAATTGAAAAAAATTAAATTTTTAATAAAAAACATTATGAAAAGGATTTTTTTGAAATTATTTAACACAAGCACAATACTTCGGCAGCAAATTTTGGCACTTTGGAATGCATTTGAAGTGTGTCATTCTAACACAAGGGTCTCAAATAGGTCGCTCCATGCAGGGTCTGCCAGATCCAGAGCTACGTTTTAATTTTGTTTCCTAGCGTAGCATACTTATGCTAGCGTATTTACTATGGACTGCCCTTGGCACTCCCCTTGGCCGTACGTAGTTTAGCCGTGTTATGCTTTCCAAACCCTACCTTAACTTTTTCAATTGTAACTCCTGTTGGCTGTAATGGCTGCACATACTTACGTGCCTAATCACGCCCATACTGTACGATTTAAATCCCCCACCCCGCCTCCAAAGTCTAATTACGGGTGTCGTATGGCTGGCACACCCCTTCGTTCATAGTTATGCTCTTGATAGTAGTTTGGTACATATGTTTAGAGTTACGTGTCATAATATCTGCCGCGCGCATGCACAGTATATGAAAAATAGTGTTCTTACGTCTCCGTCTAACGTAAATACGCTAGCGTACTTAGTTCTGGATCTACCCCAAACTGTGTATCATCTGTTACACCCACAGACTGTTTCAACTTCTCAGTGTGAAAAGCATGTTATACTATTAATTCTCAGTTACAGTGACCCATATAATTACAGTGAGTATCCTACTGACATAAATACAAGGCAGAGAACATATTACTGATCACCAGACATTAAGGACCACTTAAGACAATAGAAACTTCATCCTAGTTACCGCCATACAATACAGACTATGGGCCGGATTCACAACTCCGTAAGGAGACGCGAGGAGAAAGGCACGCTGCAGACGTGAGCAAGACACAGTCAGACCACCCACTCGGGAGAAAACCTGCAGCAACAGCTGAACACAGCTGCAACACGTACAGTAAGCTGGACACTCTCCAGGTTTCCTTTACAACTATACCGTCATTTTGAACTACCGCAACACGGGACACTGTGTATACAGACCCACGTGTAGAATCCTGTTTACTATTTGTAGATGTGTGGTAAATCAGGAAAGACTCACAGACTCAGAGTTAGGTGAAACAGCTTTTACTCTCTTACAATCCAGCATACCACTCCTGAGCAGTAAACAACTTCCCCAGCATGCATTGCCCAGCCCAGAGTCATATCCTGCATGGTCCTAGCAGGATACACATTTACATCCCTCCCTTCAAGAGCGAGAGAAAGAAGGATAACAAACTGGGGGGGCATGGGAATAACAAAGAACAGATTAAACAATTAAGTGACATAGTCCCGAAATCTCATGTTGGGCTTGCACAGCCGTCCTGACCTGATAGTAGTCAGTTGTGTCATGGGTGCTTGATCACCGAGGGTAACAGCAGAAGGCACTATGGAGTCGGGTGTTGCTCCATTGTTGAAAGAGGTTGGTGTTGAGTCCGATGACCCGGAATTTGGTGTGATGGGTGTAAGCTGTGTGTTGTCTGAAGTACCGCTACTTGTTACTTGCGCACCACTTGGTTTCTCAGGTGTGCTCAACAGGTGGCGACGATTGCGTTCATACGTTGCTCCTTCTGCCTGAACAACATAACTGTTGGGCCGCCCGGCCTCCTGTAACACGGTGGCAGGTTTGTCATATCCTCTAGCAGTCTGCATTCGAATGGCTTGTCCTGGAACCAACTGAGGGAGAACATGCGCTGATCGATCATAGCTCCGTTGGTTGGACATACGCTTGGAGGCAAGTGCTTTCTGTACTTGTGTGTGCACCATAGGCTGTAATTGATGTTTAGTAGTAGGAATGAAAGTTCTTGTGCGCCGTGCAAGGAGACGCTGGGCAGGAGATGGCAATCCATCCCGTGGTGTGTTACGTAAGCTTAGAAGTGCCGCCCAGAGGTCAGTCTGGTCTCGTGCGCATTTTTCTAATAAGTGCTTGGCGGATCGCACAGCTCTTTCTGCCAGTCCATTCGATTGTGGATATTGCGGACTGCTGGTGATGTGTGTGAAATCCCAAGTCTGAGTAAAACCCTGGAACTCTCTGCTTGTGAACTGTGTGGCATTGTCTGTGATAAGTTTCTGAGGTATTCCATGTGTGGCAAAGTGTCTTTTAAGCTTTTCTATGATGGTGGTACTGGTAAGGGTCTGCAGTTGATCGATTTCAAACCACCCAGAGTATGAGTCTACAAGAACTAGGTATTCCTTACCCCTCCAATCAAAACAGTCAGTGGCAGTAATGGACCAGGGCAGGTCTGGAACCTCATGTGGATGCAAAGGTTCTTTGGGTTGATGCGCCTTCAGGGCCATGCATGGGCCACACACAGACACTTCCCTCTCAATGTCAGTAAACATAGTGGACCAATAAAGCAACTCTCTGGCCCTACGCTTAGTGGCTTCGAGACCTGGGTGACCTTGGTGCAGTTGCTTGGTGTAATATTTTTGTAAGGTGTAGGGTATGACGAACCTCTGACCTCTCAGAATGATCCCGTCCATTAAAGTGAGCTCATCTCTCATGGAAAAGAATGGGCGAAGATCGTAAGGAAGCTCTCTGGAATACTGCGGCCACCCCTGAAGCAAAACCACAGCTAAACGCTGAAGCAACTCATCCGCCAACGATTCTCGCTGCAGCTCCTCCATGCGGGCAGAAGACAGGATTTGCACAGACATCACATCATAATCATCATCGACCTGCACGGGGGTGGAATGAGGGAGAAATGCTCGAGAGAGGGCATCAGCCACGAACAGTTCTTTACCACGTTTGTAGACCACGTCTAGGTGGTATCTCTGCAACTTGAGCATCATCCTTTGAATGCGGGCGGACGCATTGTGTAGGGGTTTTTTTAAGATGGTGATGAGCGGTTGGTGGTCAGTTTCAACGAGAACAGGCCGTCCATAAATAAAATCATGGAACTTGTGGCAGGCAAACACCAATGCTAAAAGCTGCTTTTCGATTTGTGCATAGCGAGATTCTGTCTCAGTCAGCGCTCTGGAATGAAACGCAATCGGTCTACCCTTTTGTAGGCACACGGCACCCAGCCCGTGCTGTGAGGCATCTGCGGAGATTACCACCGGTAAGTGTACGTTAAAGTATTTCAACACAGGAGGACTGGTGAGTTTGCATTTCAAATTTGACACTGCAGCTTGGTGTTGTTCCAACCAGCACCATTGTGCATCTTGGTGTAGCAGCTGCCGCAGGGGTGCTGTGATCTCACTGTAATTTTGGATGAATTTTGACAAGTAATTTGTCATTCCTAAGAAACGTTGAAGACTCAGCTTGTCCACCGGTGGAGGCATTTGCTGAATGGCCGCTGTCTTATCAGGGTCAGGTTTAACACCTTGGTCTGTGAGTAGGTGCCCGACATATGAAACTTTTGGTGGTCAAACGAGAACAGGCCGTCCATAAATAAAATCATGGAACTTGTGGCAGGCAAACACCAACGCTAAAAGCTCCTTTTCGATTTGTGCATAGCGAGATTCTGTCTCAGTCAGCGCTCTGGAATGAAACGCAATCGGTCTACCCTTTTGTAGGCACACGGCACCCAGCCCGTGCTGTGAGGCATCTGCGGAGATTACCACCGGTAAGTGTACGTTAAAGTATTGCAACACAGGAGGACTGGTGAGTTTGCATTTCAAATTTGACACTGCAGCTTGGTGTTGTTCCAACCAGCACCATTGTGCATCTTGGTGTAGCAGCTGCCGCAGGGGTGCTGTGATCTCACTGTAATTTTGGATGAATTTTGACAAGTAATTTGTCATTCCTAAGAAACGTTGAAGACTCAGCTTGTCCACCGGTGGAGGCATTTGCTGAATGGCCGCTGTCTTATCAGGGTCAGGTTTAACACCTTGGTCTGTGAGTAGGTGCCCGACATATGAAACTTCCGACACCCTGAATCTGCATTTGTCTGGGTTGAGCTTTAAATTGATGGCACGGATTCTTTCTAGTACCTGACGAAGACGCTCATCATGTTCTTGCATGTTGCGCCCCCAGATGAGTATGTCGTCAACTATTATTTCACACGGGTACCCAGCAAACAGTTGCTCCATGCTCCGCTGAAATACCTCACTGCCAGTAGTGAGCCCGTATGGCATGCGTAGGAAGGCGTACCTCCCGGCAGGTGTCATGAAGGCGGTGAGGAGTGACGATGCTTTGTCTAATTGAATTTGCCAGAATCCACATTTGGCATCTAATGTGCTGAAGATTTTTGCTTCTGGCATGTCCGCAATGACTTGTTCTACGGTCCTTAATGGGTGCCTGGGTCTTAGTAAGGCTTTATTGAGATGTACAGGGTCTATGCATATCCTGACATTGCCATCCTTTTTTACTGCTGCTACCATTGCAG
>WWET01007115.1:2037-29993 GCA_011038615.1 Limnodynastes dumerilii
CCCAGCTGGTCTTTACAATGTGTTCCGGCCCCCACCCTTTCTCTTCACACACAATAAACCTGACGCGACATAAGATGTTCCATTTAAATAAAATGTTTATTGAATCAAAAAGAGGGAATTGGTTTCATTTGGTAATTCATTTAAATTTGATGGGGTCACGGAACAGCAGTAAGTGGAAAAATATCACAGTATGACAAACAGCGCTCTTGATGACAGGAGCAAACCAAGAAGCCTACCCGGACAAGACTTACAAGTGTGCACAGATAAGGACTTTACTGGACTGAATCACCACTGGGAACAACCTCGGTACGGCCTAAGCACTGCTAACTTGTTGAAGCTTTCCACCAATCAAGAACCAGATGACTAGGGGTGGCAAAACCCAAAGAAGGAGAAGAAGTATAATGAGATTAAAGATGAGAAGGAGAAGAAGGAGAATAAGGATGAGAAGGATGAGAAGGAAAAGAAGGATGAGAAGGAGAAGGATAAGAAGGAGAATAAGGATGAGAAGGAGAAGGATGAGGCGAAGAATGAGAAGGATGAGAAGGAGAAGGATGAGAAGGAGAAGGATGAGAAGGAGAAGGATGAGAAGGAGAAGGGTGAGGAGAACAATGAGAAGGATGAGAAGGAGAAGAAGGAGAATAAGGATGAGAAGGATGAGGAGAAGAATGAGAAGGATGAGAAGGAGAAGAAGGAGAATAAGGATGAGAAGGAGAAGGAGGAGAAGGAGAAGGATGAGGAGAAGAATGAGAAGGATGAGAAGGAGAAGAGAATCGGGATGAGAAGGAGAAGGATGAGGAGAAGAATGAGAAAGATGAGAAGGAGAAGGATGAGAAGGAGAAGAAGGAGAAGGATGAGGAGAAGAATGAGAAGGATGAGAAGGAGAAGAGAATAGGGATGAGAAGGAGAAGGATGAGGAGAAGAATGAGAAGGATGAGAAGGAGAAGAATAAGGATAAAAAGTAGAAGGAGAAAAAGTAGGAGGAGATGAAGGAGGCGACATAAAAGGAGAAGAAGGAGAAAAGGGGCCTTCTACAGGAGGACTATATATTAGATATGTATGATATAAGACTATATATTAGATATGTATGATATAAGACTATATATAAGATAAGTATGATATATGACATAAGACTATATATAAGAGAATGTGTATGATATAAGACTATATATAAGATAATGTGTATGATATAAGACTATATATAAGATATGTATGATATAAGACTATATATAAGATATTTATTATATAAGACTATATATAAGATATGTATGATATAAGACTATATATAAGATATGTATAATATAACTATATATAAGATATGTATAATATAACTATATATAAGATATGTATGATATAAGACTATATATAAGATGATATATATGATAGAAGACTATATATAAGATAATATGTATGATATAACTATATATAAGATATGTATGATATAAGACTATATATAAGATATGTATGATATAAGACTAAATATAAGATGATATGTATGATATAAGACTATATATAAGATTATATGTATGATATAAGACTATATATAAGTTATGTATGATATAAGACTATATATAAGTTATGTATGATATAAGACGTACCTATCTATGTACCAGATCGGTATGTAGATAGCGTAGATCGCGTAGGTTTGGTCTTTAAAGATCAAACGCAGGGATTTACGTCCATAGAGGCGGTGTTATGGCACCTCGGGGTATTTTTAGGAAGAAGTGGGAGGGGAGAGATAAGGGGTGTCACAGGGAAGGGAAAAGGGTGGACTAATGTAGCCCCATACAGTAAGGACATGTTCCCACAATCTATCCCAATTCAGACCTGAACCTTAGCGGAAGTAAATCAATTTCGGCCAGATCATTGGTGCCATCTAGAGGACATGTCTGGGTCCAGGATGCTGGTGATGGAGGAATCTGTGGTGCATCTAGTGTGTTCTCTGAGATCGATTATTATGTGTTTCAGTCGGGTTACTGCCATGGATAAAGAATTCATTGTTGGCCTAGATCTGCAGGTGGGATTCTGGCCCGGGACGTTGTGCTAGGAGATGTTATCTCCCGTGAGGTGTTGATCACTGGCTGGTACAATGATCATTGGGTATCACCAGGTATCTTTTGGGTGGTAACGTCTTCACCTTCCTGTGTCTCTGTGGCTTCATGTTCCTTGTGTGGAGGCCGTGGAGTAGTAGAAGAATAAGGATGGTGGAGGAGAGGCGGCTGCTCAGGAAGATCCAGGTGGAGGTGACCACATTCATGGTGCTGTTGTCTCTGGGACATATGCAGTGGCCATCCCTGACGGCTGCCATCTCCTCTTCTTCAGGCTCTGTTCCTGTAATTAGAGACAGATCCTGTGATAGATGAACTGGATGCCCTAGAAGAGGTCACTAAGTTCGACCGTCACCTGTTCAAAGATACTATTGTGGCCAGTGGTGGGTTTCCCACCAATAAATCAGGTAGATATGTAAGGCGTTCCCTCTTAGTCAGGTGACAGTGTGTGCGTTCCCTCTCTCTGTATAGACGTGTGAGTGCAAGCTTGTAAAACAGCCCTTGTGAGCTCCAGGTCACGCCTGGAGAGTGATGGAGCCTCTGGGGATCGCTCCCCAGGAGAGCCCCCAGGCTTCTAGGCCTGGTCCGGGCCCAGGTAACATCTTGCCTGGCCCCAGCATGGCTGGGGAAAAGAAGCTGGTTTCCACCACGGCGAGAACCCAAAGAGTCCAGCTTCAACCTCTTTCGGTGGAGAAAACCAAACAGAGTGTCCTGAGGCCTGGCTCTTTCCAGCTGGGAGCATCAGGCAAGGAGAAGCAAGACACCAGGCTGGCAGATACCATTCCCCCCCCCTTACCATCTGGCGATATGGGGGTGAGTGTAGTGGTACTTACCACACAGCCCGGTCAAAACGTTGTGATGGAGGCCTCTGGAGAGGTGAATTGTGGCCTAGTGGCACCTAAAACCCAGGCCATCGGTGCGGGGTCTGCAAGACTTGGCGGGCCTGCCTGTAATTCTGGAGATGTGGAGGCGCAAGAAAAGGAATAATGCCTTCAGCAGTGAAAGGCCCGCTATAAGCCAGGAGATCGCTGCTTTGGAGGAGATTTTGGAGAAGGAGAAGGCCCTCAGGAATCTACTTGCCAGTCTGCCGAGAACCAACTTACCCTTAATGCCCCGGAGGATCAGCAGACTGTGTGTTGTTCGGGACCTGGAGAAAATCAGCAAGGAAATCGGTCTCTGTGTCCAGCAGGCAGCAAGTCCTCCAAGTTTAGGAGGAAACCTGCCTACACCATGTGTGTCAGTGTGTCTGCAGAATGCGAGTCCCCTGGAATCTGGTGTGAGCCATCCTGCACCTGAGATCCCTGCAGACCAGTAGCTCACCTGTACAGCTCCCATAGATCAGCATGCAGGTCTATACAATGTGATACGCCGCCTGGAAGGGGAGCCCACGGCTGCTGATCAGTGCGCTGCTGGCGGGTTCGGCAGCAGTGGGGGCTGTGGTCGGATCCACCCCGCTACCCCGGTGCTGTTGGCGGTGGTAGTACATGGGACCTCGTTCTCGGTAGCACAGCCATTACACAAGACCTCTGTGACTGTGGAGGACTCAATACTGTCTGATGATATGGCTAATGAGCAGCAATAACCCTGGCCTGCGTATTGCCTGATAAGCCCATGGTTGTCTCTGGCACTGATGTGGTTAATGAACAGGCAGCTGAAGGGTCGGCTGTGAAGCCAGTTAATAAGGATAATGTGCAGCAATGTTATGCTGGCTAATAATGTGCTTGGTGAAAATGCTAATGTGCTGCCTGTAGGTAAACCCATGTGTAGTGTTAGGAAGTCAGCGATGAAAACTAATATAGGTGTAACAGCAAAACTAATGATAAGGCTGTTTATACCTTGAGACCAGAGGGTGGTCACAATGGAGTGTCTAGTAGCCCAGTGCAGCAGCCACTACTAGCATGTTACTAGCATGTTACAAGCATGTTACAAGCAGTTGGGGCCCCCGCCCACCAATGTTGTTGTGTTCACTGTAATAAGACCTAAGGTGCAGTAAGAGACAAAACCTGGAGTGGATGCTACACTGCTGGATAAATCCCATCTGAGCGAGGGGCAGGTAGCGGTGGTAGAAGCAATATTTAGGCCTCAGAAAGTTAGTGCAGGGAAAAGGGCAGCGCTGGAACTCATTGAAAAGACTACAGGGAGAATGCCCAGCATGATGCCCATGTCTGCCCCCGTATTTAGTACTGGATCTCAGTCAGTGGTTGCCGTGGTGGCTGATCCCGCCTCTGTTGTGCCGGTGGTCTCTATGGAGACAAACCTCGCCCCCGTAACTCCCACCACCTTGGTCACGGCAGTAGTCTCTGTGGGAGCTAGCCCCGCCCCTGTGACTCCCATTATGGCTAATGCAGGTGATACAAGTTTACTTATCACTAGTGGGCTGAGCCCTCAAGGTGGGAAGGAGGTCTGTGTGTGGGGCAGTGAGCATGCAAGTGCCTTTGTGGGTGCTCTTGGTCCCATTTCGATACCAACCCCTGGTCCTGTTCTCAGTACCGGCCCTGATACCTCCTCTGGTCCCGTCCCCAATATCTCCCCAAATGTGTTTTCATACGCAAGTGTGGTGTTGTCTGGCAGGTCTGGACAGGGACAGCAGCAACAGCCGGAGCAGGGCTAGGCCTCCTTTTTTGGGTCTTTTAGGGGTCAGCCCCCTAGGCGGCGCAATGTTGTGCAATTAAAGTATGTTGGACAAGGCTCTCCCCCATCCAGAGCAGAATTTCTGGGCAAGCTTTTTGCGGGTTTCAGCTTCTCTGCCCCGGACCTGTTTGCCTGTATACATCCGGTTAATTCCCCTGATTTTGATGTTAGTTTTTTGTTATATCAAGGGCTGCAGGCTTTCTGGCTCCGGTGGCCAGCAAGAAAAGATATTGGCGTTTGTGGGCAGGCTTTTCTGGCTTCGGTGGCCAGCAAGAAAAGATATTGGCTTTTGGGCAGGCTTTAAAGCCTTCGCGGTGACTGAACAGGAGCGCACCAAAATTACTATTCCATACCAGTAGCTAATCTCACCTACTGGCTTAGCCGTTATGCTGACATTTGTTTTAAAATCTGCTGCAATTTGTGCGGAGAAGAGGGCCACCCCTTCAGTCACTGCCCTCATGCTGCCCACAATGAGGATGTTCCTGGTGATGTCTTGGTCGGGACTTGTGAGCGGGTGGAGGCATCTGGGGTGACTTTAAACCTTGCGGAGCAGGCTTCGCTGGTCGCTTAGGCTGTTCAGAAGGTGCAGGCAGGGGGTCACCCGGTGGTTGTGAAGAAACCCGTTAGGACACAGTCCACTAGTGTACAGCATACGGGCGAGTTTGTAAAGTCACGTAGTAGGAAAGTTTTGAAGAGGGTTGCCGGGTGTCGTTACTAATAGATTTGATTAGCTGTACAGAGGGGGAGGAGGGAGAAGTTATTAGAACAAGTAATGGTGAGCTGGTTCAGGAAACCAATTGTCCTAGTAGGAAGAGGAGGAGTGTGTCCCCTTGTAGATATATGAGCAATCCGAAAACTAGAGCTAAGGGCAAAAATAAAGTCCCTGCAGGATTACAATACCTTAAAAATGTGGCTGTAGTTTCCTAGAACAAATCTGTAGAAGAGAGTTTCCTCCGTCCCTTCCTTCTGAGTTCCTCCCTTCTCTCCCTCCGCCTTCTGTTATTTCCCCTTCCCCCATCTCTGTTGTTGACCCAGGCCTTCAGGTGCCCATTTCCCCTCACCCCCTTGACCCAGGCCCACAGGTCTCTGAGGTCTCCCCCTCTCCTGTCCCGGTTTTGCAAATCCTTGAGGTTTCTAGTTTAGATTCTCAGGTCTCTGGTCCCTCTACCCTGACCCCCTTAGTTCCTGTACATCCTGTCTCTGAGCTAGCGGAGGGTAACAGTCACAGTGGGGATGTGGAACAAATGGAGCTACCCCTCCCTGGGGAAACTCCTGAGAAAACCCCTGAGGATGAGTTAGTTACCCACAATGAAAATGAGGTTCTCCCTGGGGGGGTCAATTCCCAGAGGTATGGCTCCACAGATGAGGATTCTAAAGCTTGGTTGGTAAAGAAAAGATAATTTGGGTCCTACTTCTATCGTCCTGAAAGATGGCTTCCCACCCCTTAAAGTTTGTCACCATTAATGTGGCTTCCATACTTTCTGAACGTGCTCGCTACATGGCCTTCAATTTTTTTCAGCACGTTTTAGGCTGATTTTTTATTTTTGCAGGAGATTAGATTGGGATTGCTTGCTGATCTGCACAAAGCAAAATGGGAGTGGAGGCGTGGGCCCTCCTACTGGTCTCTTGCAGATGAGCCGTATGGTGGGGTGGCTGTACTTTTTCCCGGCATGATAACCATTCAGCGGGTTATAGAACTATAGGTAGGTAGATGCATGTGGGACAGGACGTGTCTTTTCAGGGAGATTAAACCGTATCTTTTTACGACCTGGCAGGTGGTCTTTGATGGTGACTTCAACACCATTATTAGGTCCAAAGACAGGGGTTGCTCAAGGACTACCCTAGGCTATGATACAAATTCTCTAGTTAGCATGGTTAGTCAGGCTGGCCTGGTGGATGTGCACATTCGCCATTTGCCAGACCTCACGGGTTTCACCTATCATAGAGGTAGTTGTAGGTCTAAAATAGAAAGGTTTTTTGTTAAGGAAAGCTCTCGGATCTTGGCCCCTTTGCTGACGCCTGTTGAGTTTTCCGATCACGTTTTTCTGAGTGTTGCCTTGAGTGCTTTACAAACCCCCCAGAAAGGTAGGGGTCTTTGGCACTTGAGCTCCAAGCTTCAAGCTCCAGGAGGAGGAAGTGATCAGACAGTTCTTTAAGGACTTCCTTGAATCCCAAGAGTCACTTCTGGGGGTTGGCTGGTGTAGGTCTGAGTGGTGGGAGGTATTTAAGAGGCGGACTCAAAGCTTCTTTCACAGCCTCGTAGCACATCAGAACTTGTTAAAGGCGAATGAAGTCTTGAAAAGGAAACTTGCGTTCCTGATCTCTGAGCGGGGAGATGGTGGGGAGATTTCCCGAGTGAAGGCTAAGATGAAGGAGATACCATACAACAGATTTGCTTCCCTGGTTCTGGAGAATGATTATGGAAAGTACCATTCGCCCGATCCTTACCAGAACTACAGGAAAGCTGTTGATGCTAAGGAGGTCAGGGGTCTGTATGATACCGGGGGTGTGCTTCAGGTGGATAGGGGAGGCATCCTTGGTGTTATGCAGTCCTTCTACTCTGTTCTTTTGTCTGAGCAGCCACTGATCAGAGAGAGGATGGACAGGTTCCTGAGGGAGACACCCGGTCTTGAAGCCCATGGTAGCTCGCTTGACATCTTGGGCTATGAAATAACTGTGGAAGAAGTTAGAGCTGTTACAGACAGTTTGTCTATTAAAAAGTCACAAGACCCGGATGGTTTAACCTCCGAGTTCTTCAAGACATTTAAGAACAGCCTGGCTCCGCACCTTATGGAGGTATTTAATGAGAGCTTGGGAAGAGGATTTCTTCCTCCCTCCATGAGGTCCTCCGCTCTTATTTTACAGTCTAAAGGGAAAGACTCATCACATTTTGAGAATTGGCGCCCCATCTCCCTTCTTAATACCGACAGGAAGATTCTGGCCAAGGTAATTTTCAACAGACTGATCGTGGTCTGAGATTGTCTGCTTTCCCCCTCTCAGAATTGCACTGTGAAGGGTCGCAGCACCTTTAGTGCTGTCCTTGGTGTCTGGGAGGCTGTGGAGCGTTGTCGTGCTGAAGAGTGGGGGAAATACTTGCTAGCACTTGACCAGTCGAAGGCCTTTGATAGGGTTAATCATGAGTACCTGTGGGCCCTACTTCTGCGGTATGGTTTCCCAGTGCGTGTGGTTGATTGGCTGCGTACCATCTACAGGCAGGCGGAGAGTTTCCCTCTGATTAACGGTCGGATGGGTCCGGCTTTCACGGTTGACTCGGGTGTCCCTCTGAGCCCTCTCCTGTACGTGTTTGTGATCGACCCCTTCATAAGGAGGGTAGAGAGCATCACTATGAGAGGGGTTTCAGATGGGCCTGGGTCTTCCATTGAAAGGTGTGGCTTATGCCGATGATGTTACTGTTGGCTTGTTAAGTCCCGAGGAGGTGTAGGAGATGGAGGGCCTTATCTCCGGCTACACCGGGGCCAGTGGCTCATTGGTAAACCGGGAAAATAGTGAGGTTTTCTGGTTGGGGGAGGAAGGACACCAGTTTGATCTTCCGGACAGCCTCCCCCGGGCCAGCCAGGAGATTAAAATTTTAGGTATCCGTTTTGGCCCCGGCGATTATGCCACCCGAAATTGGAATCTTAGGCTGGTTGAGGCATCCCAGAAGGTAGAGATGTGGAAGAGGTGGAGGTTATCTCTTAGGGAAAGGGTTAGCCTTATCAAGACCCACCTGGTTCCAGTTTTTTATATGCTAGTTATGTTTGCCTTGTGCCAGAATCTAGGTGGTCTAAAGTTTATGCCGTTTTCTTCTGATTACTTTGGGGGAATAGGATAAACTTGGTCAGACGGGCTATTACTTACAAGCCGAGAAGTGAAGGTGGCCTGAGGATGGTAAACCCAGTGCTTTTCTTTATGACAACCTTCCTGAAGTTACATTTGGGAAGTCTCCATTTGGAGAACCCTCCTCGGTAGGTAAGTGGCTTTAGACATGGGTAGAACCCTTTCTCAATGCTTGGGTAGAGGGAGGCAAGGTTAGAAGCTTTCGGGTCAGGCATGCTTACCTTCCGACTTACGTGATTCTGGGCTTGAAGGTGACAAGGCGCTGGGGTCTGGAAGTGGGGGAAGTCGAAAACTTTTCTAGGAGGGAGTTGGAGAGAAGAATTTTGCAGTCCTACTTTCATGATCAGCTGTCGTTGAGAGACTGCTCGGGTGATATCTGCTCGGTGGGGTTGGCTTTGGTTAACTCCGGGCGGATCCCGCCAAAGTTTTGGGACATTGCCTGGCTTTCCTTTCAAGGGAAGCTCTATGTGAGGGGAAACCTGAAGTATATGAATGCCAATGATCGTGGTTGTCCACGTTAGGAGTGTCCAGGGGAGGAGGAGACTATGGACCATTTTTTGCTCAGGTGTCCCTTCAATGTGGAAGTTTATAAGGGAGTTTTGAGTGCTTTGGGCATTCTCTGCCTTTCGGGGCTTATTTACCCGGGTTGGGTTTATGGGGCACTCAAGGAGAGGTGTGGGGCTTTTGATTTGGGCACCATTTATCTAGTTAGCTTAGTGGTTAGGTATTTCATGTGGAACACACGGTGTCAGGTTTCTCTCCGGCAGAAAATCCTTCCCTGTGCGGTGGTGGTGAGTGACATCCTACACGAGGTTTGGAAACTAAGGGACATGGATTTTTTTCAAATACGGTTTGCATGGGTCTAGAAAGCTCATCTTATCTTTTCTTTGCCAGTGTTTGTAAATAGCTTTGTATGGTATATTAGTATTGTGATGTTTGTATTATGTTGGTACTTTAAGGGAAGGTCTAATGGCTTGGACTATGGACTTTAGTGGGCGATTAGCCCTTTAAGACCTTTCCCTGTATATTGTTTTGTACTTTGTGGGCAATGCCCTTATCTTCTGTATGAATAAGCAGTTGAGCTGGTTTCTTACATATGGTTGCATGTTTTCTAATAAAAACATTCCCTCTCTCTGTGTATACATCCAGACATAAGACAGAGGGGTGGGGCTGAGGTGACAAGGGGGCGTTCCCTCTTAGACGATAGAGCAGGTAGTACTGTGTATTTCTGGTAATCCTGTGTATTTCTGGTAATCCTGTGTATTTCTGATAGTCCTGTGTATTTCTGGTAATCCTGTGTATTTCAAAGGCAATAGTTACATATACAGCACAATTAACAGACAGGGAACAAGTTGAAATAAATAAGGAATACAATACAAATACAATGCAAAAATAAAGTACAGTAAAAAATAGCAGAACAATATGTATGGAAACTAGAGATGCAGGATATGTGTGTAGGAGCAGATGAATAAGGAGAGATATTCACAGTAGAGAGAAAAGGTGGGAATTAATGAGGGCAAAGGAGAGAAGTGATGACAGGAGGAAAGAGGCCCTGCTCATAAGAACTAACATGCTAAGTGGGAGGGGGTAAACAAACAGGAAACACAAGGATGAAGATGGGGATGGCAGGTAAGTGGAGGAAGGGTAGGCTAGCCTGAAGAAGTGGGTTTTGAGGGAGCGTTTGAAGGTTTGGAGTGTATTGGATTGCCTGATAGGTTGTGATAGGTTGTTCCAGTACAAAGGGGCAGCCTGGGAGAAGTCTTGGATGCGGGAGTGAGAGGTAGTTATCAACTTCGAGTTGAGGCTGGGGTCACCAGCAGACCAGAGGGGTTGGGCGGGAGTGTGGATGGGGAACGCCAATGGGAAGGGTAGCGGTAGAGGAGGAGAAGCTGGGGTTAAGACAGAGAAGGAGTGTTCCGAGAGATAGGAGAAGTGGAAAATGCAGAGATAGTGAAGGGTGTGGAGCAGGAGAGGGTGATCAACAGTGTCAAAGACTGCCAATAGATTCAGGAGGATGAGAAGGGGAAAATGACCCTTAGATTTGGCAGTTTCAGTGGAGCGGAGGGGCCGAACGAAGTCTGAAAAGGCTCCAGGATGGAGTTGTCGATGGGTAACTGATTTGACTGTTATGAACAATCCAGTCAAGCAGCTTGGGGGTAAAGGGGAGAAGAGAAATGGGTTGGCAGTTGGGGTCAAGGTTAGGTTTTTTAAGGATGGGGGAAACAAAATAAAGGGGGATAGGAAGAAGCCAGAGGAAAGGGATATGTTGCAAAGATGGGCAAGATGAGAGCAGGTGGAAAGAGGGAGAGACTGGAGAAGATTAGAAGTGATCAAGTGGTAACGTTGACAGTGGGGATGACAACAGAAGGGAGTGGACTGCTTCAGCTAAAGGGGGGGTGAAGGTAGACATGTTATTACTTAGAAATATATGAGGATAAAATTTCTGAACATACAGTAATGGAATTGTATTTAGCTTGCATATAGTACCAGCATCTTTAAAAGGGGTATTTAAAGTATGCTTCAATTAAATGTCTAATGACACTATTATTCATTTTATGTCATATATTTTAACATTCAATAATTTGTATTGCTGAAGTGATTAATAATTTGCATCCTGCAGTCAAATATTAAGAATCTAATATTCTGAAAATACATATATCGCTATTAGTCTTTTTTATTGAATACAAAACTTCTGAAAATATGAATAGAAAAGAGACTCCTTTAACAATGAGAATAATATATGAATTGTATGGAAATTTATGAAAAATAAAAGTCACATTCTTCTGTGTGACAGGTTATCATAAAAAGGTTCATTTAAGTATTTAATTCTGTATTGTAACATTCAATATAAAGCGGCTATGTGAATTTGCTGTTAATTGGGGAAGAAATTTCAGCTCTTGTATGTTAATATATTAGCTTTACGTCACTGATGCTGTTTGATTATGGAAGTACATTGTATGAAATCTGCAGTATACCATATTCTTCTTCTCCTTAGCAGGGATCCATCTTCATATCTCCTCTACTACTGCACTCAGAACTCAGCATTGTTTTGAATCCAGTATAATGTTCACTACATGCGTTTAATGTCAAAGGCACCACAAACTGAATTTAGCCCAGGAAGACATGGCTTTTGTAGATTGGCAAACAAAACAAAGAGTAAGGGATAAGGGAAAAATATATATTCACTCCAAACAAAGCCCAAAAAATCACCATTGGCACTAGTTGGACGTTTTGATATTTTTAAAGCGCACACCTACTATATAATGAGCCAGTTGCAAAAATTAAACCACTGTTTACAAGATCAAGAGTTGGTTAAAACTTCCATATTTTATTTTAACATCATTAAAACATATTAAGTTTCCAATGCAAAGAGGCGAAAATATGAATATTTGCAGAGTCTGTAATAGTTGTCAATAATGCAGCTTGCATAAGCAAATACAATACAAGGTAGATGACAGTTTCTTTTCACGTATATAGATTACATCTTATATATAAGCAGTACAAAGGTACAAAAATATATCAAAAAGCAACCACCAAAGGATGAGGAATTACTCTATCTAATAATGTTGACAATAAACTATCCCTATAAAGAAAACTAGCGTCCTCACGGGCGCACTTCACCCCAAAGGGGCTTATCTTACCCTCCCTGGGCTAGTACACATGAAAAATGTCCTCTCCGTGGTGGTAGTTGGTGATGCTGCAATGGGGGAAAAGGAAAGGAGGGCCTCAGGTGCGCATTCCTGGGAGCCCAACGGACATCTGCTGCCTGACGCGCGTTTCGCCGGATGAATAGCGGCTTTGTCAAAGGATCACGTGGTAAGTGTGTAGCGGGGAGCGGCTTTCATAGTCTGAGTAGCCAATCCAGTCCTCGCAACGTGATTGCTATGAGAGAACGGATAACAGTTAAAAACAGTAACGATATTCTTGCAACAAAAGTTGCAAAAGGAAAAAAGAGAATCATAAAAGTAGCACTTCAGTAGCAACCAAGAACTTCAAAGGGCATAAGTACTGCAGAGCGGACATTGTTTACATAAAGTAACGGGCTTTTAATAATTAGGCTCGTACATGCTGTGCTAGTAAGGCATTTAACCCCATCTCTGCTAGATAGATAGCATCAGTAAGCCATTTCTGTCTAAGTTGGCAAAATTGTAGCAAATAAAAGATTTAATTATTGTGCTAAAAAAATATACATCTAACATTCCTATACTGAACAACATCAGATCACATACTAATGCAAACAAAGTTAGTTCATAGTGAATTTAACATAAATCCATGATTATGCTTGCTCTTAAACACACAGCATTAACCCCTTCCTTACCAATTATTTTGTAATGGCATACGATGGAATTTACAGACTATCATATCTGGATAGTATATTATTACAGAGAACTTCAAAGAACATAGGTGCTGTAAAGCGAGCATTATTTACATAAACTAATGGGCTTATCATGCTTAAACTCGTGCATACCATACTAGGAGTCAATTTAAACCCTTTCATTGCTGAATAGATAGCATCTGTGAGTTATTTGTGTCTGAAATAGACAGATTTATAACAATTAAAAGATTTATATTAGGGCAATATACTTAACACAATTGTATTCCTATACTTGACATCAACAGATCCCATGCTTGCTGAATTGGTTCATAGTCAGTTTGCCATGAATCCATAATTATACTTGCTATAGATAAACAGCCTT
The DNA here is from genome assembly GCA_011038615.1 of Limnodynastes dumerilii. NCBI lineage: Eukaryota > Metazoa > Chordata > Amphibia > Anura > Limnodynastidae > Limnodynastes > Limnodynastes dumerilii. Next base: position 15,248 of record WWET01007115.1, read on the forward strand.
AATCCCTTCCTTATCAATTCTTTTATAAAGACATGCTAAAAGGCATCATACCTAGACAGTATATTGTTACAGGGAAGCCAGAGGAATTGATTTATATATATATCATATTCTGATACTACCCAACAAAAATAAGTACGATAGGACCAATGTAAAGCAAAATATTATGTATATGTATGTCCAATATTTCATATTTTGCTACCCTTAAGAGCTGGATATCATAAGAGGATTTGTTATATTTAAGACATGCTGTTGTATATATCAACCAATCTGTTGCCAAGAAGTTCATATATGGATTACACATCTCTAGAATACTTGGAAAAACTGTACTTAGACTATCTGCATTAAAGATGTGTACAGCCCAAGGCTTAGACACAGTGTTGCCAACTCTGAAACATAAAACAAGCAACCGAAACATTAAAAACAAGCCCAATCCAATCCGAAAAAGCCCAAAAACAAGCCCAACCCAACTTGAAAAAGTCCAAACACAAGCCCAACTCAATCCGAAAAAGCCCAAAAACTAGCCTAATCCAATCCAAAAAAGCCCAAAACAAGCCCAACCCAATCTGAAAAAGCTCAAACTAAAGCCCAACCCAATCCGAAAAAGCCAAATAAAAAGCCCAACCCAATCCGAAATAGACCAAACTCAATCCCAAGGCAATCCAAAAAAGCCCAAAAACAAGCCCAACCCAATCCAAAAAAGCCCAAACTCAAGCCCAACCCAATCCGAAAAAGCCAAATAAAAAGCCCAACCCAATCCGAAATAGTCCAAACTCAATCCCAAGGCAATCCAAAAAAGCCCAAAAACAAGCCCAACCCAATCCAAAAAAGCCCAAACTCAAGCCCAACCCAATCCGAAAAAGCCAAATAAAAAGCCCAACCCAATCCGAAATAGTCCAAACTCAATCCCAAGGCAATCCAAAAAAGCCCAAAAACAAGCCCAACCCAATCCAAAAAAGCCCAAACTTTGGGATCTTAAGTGACGTGGTAGCGTTCATTTAAGATCCTAAGTGTCAGCCCGCGCCCACTTTCCCTCATTTCCCTGCCTCCCCCCGCCCATTTCCATGCAAATCCTTAAGATCTTAAAGATTCGCAGCACTTAAGATCTTAAGTGCTTGCGTGCGATTCAGACCTACGATCTTAGCGAATTTACGCTCCTAACCACTACGTACATGGCGTTGCACTATTACTACGCATGCGCAGTTTTGCGAATTTTCTAAGATCTTAAATATACGCACCTAAGTGCCGTGGAAATCGCATCTCTGAATCAGCCCCATAGTGAGTATTTACACTATGAACAACTTCACGCAAAACATGTGATCATATTAATATAGTAAAATTGTCTATATTTTGCACTTTATTGTGTGTGTGTATATATATGTATATACACAGTAAAATTGTAAAAGTTGTATAGTGTAAATACTCACTATATTTGTTGTAAAGGTACATTTTTATTATGAGAGATTTTGTGGTTGCATTTTCTCTTGTGTGATGACTTGGGTTGTTGTGACAACCTACTGGTTTATTAATATATATATATACCAGTAGGTTGTCATAACAACCTACTTTTTTTTACATCTGTTTCTATCTAGCTATCTAATTCTTTCTATCTATATCTGAAGTACACAGTAAATTAATCCCTCTCCTCCTATCCTATTATTATGTTAAGCTACCCTCTACTCTAGCCCATACTATTCTATTGTATACATTCACACTTCATTCACACATTATTTACAACCTATTAACCACTTCCTTCCCATTCACACCTTATATACTTTACCTGGCCTTTATCTTCTCCCCCGCTGCTCTGCCGACACCTGCAAAAAAAAAAAAACCTGCGGCCAGCAAAAAAAGCCGCGACTCAGGGAAAAAATAAGCCCAATTCCGCTTGTTATAAGCGGACTTGGCAACTATGCTTAGACAACCTTAACTGTACTGCTTTATGAAGGTGAAAGAGGCATCTAATCAGTGCCTGGATATTAACAACAGCTGAAACCAAATGCCTTGGAGGCAATAAAATTGTTTAAACAAACAGCTAGGGACAATAAATGAGCTTCCAGCTAATAGGCAGATTTAAACAATACCAAACTAAAATCATACAACAATTAAAAAAAATGAAAGAAGATTTACCAAATAGAGTTGAGCAGTGATATTCAAGCATGTGCATCATGCCACATATGCACTACATGGAATGGCCCTGCCCATGCAATGCATATGTGGCTTGATGCACATATTTGAACTTAACTTATGTGCAAGAAGGAGACTAGAGTCACAAAGAAGTCAATTTAAATTGAAGGAGGGAGAGTTTACTGACTAAGATTGGAGTAAAGTTGACCTATTCATCTGAATTATCTACAAATGAATCTACAAAAATATGCATCTTGGAAGCAGAACTGTTGATTTGGTTTAACCTCAAAGCTAGTTTTTATTCCAGACCCAAGTGATGCCGTACCTGATTTATACTTGAGATTGAGTGAGGTGCGAATAGAATCACACCTAACTCACTCGTCCAGCCCCTAACCTGCCCCCCATTTTTAGATACCTTATGGCCCTTAAGAGTGCCATAGGGCTACCTTATCTTACCATGCGTCGTTTGCTTCTTAAGAAGGAAACTACACATGGAGAATGGCTCTCCTTGCCTCCCCCTCGCCCTCTACAGCTAATCTAAATCCCTCCTTCCTCCAACTTCTAACTAAACACTCCTGAGGTGGCATTATCACGCCTCCGTCTTAAATAACTCCGTGCAGTCTTTAAAGACTAACTTACGTAGATTGCGTAAATGACATTCTACTCATGCGTCGTAGGTCATTTTGGTAGATTCCGCACTTAAGAAGTGTGAATCAGGTCCACCATTTCCATTAGTTCAAATGCCTTCATCATTCAGATATTTGTAAAATTAATTCTGCCTTCTGTCTTTATTGAAAAATACAGAGACAGTGGTAAATGCGGAAAAGGTCTTAAATGTCAAAGTTTTTGGACATTTAAAGTTAAACAAGTCTAGTAAATAGTCACTTTAAAACTGTTATTACTGCAAAAGTTGTTTCTACCAAGTAACATTTATTCAAAGCTGCAAACAAATACATTCTGAGTTTAAAATATGCTTTAAGAGACAACAGGTGTGCCATAAAATGTTTAAACAGTACCTAAAAATGTTTACAATAATAGTTCAGGAGTGTGACCCACTATAGTCATATAGGCCTCTATTTACAAAAATAAATCCTGTGTTTATAGATTCTATTGTTTACAACCCCCTTCAATAAGATCTTGTTCGCTCAATCAACCCATTTCATTAGATGAGACCCTAACAGCTATTAAATCTATGAAGTCTTCCTCAACCCTCATATGACCTCTCCCATCATATCATATCATGGAAGGTGCTATACTTGACTCAGCTGCCACCAATGTGGTGATACCTAAGCCAGATATAGATTCCACTTTATGTATTAATTACAGGCTTATCCCTTTATTTAATGTGGACATAAAAATCTAAGCAAAAATACACCCCGACCAAACTGTCTTTGTTTCGGGGTGTCAGTCTTTAGATAACATCCGGAGAACTATTGAACTAGTGCACGTCATTCATGGGGATAAACAACCTGCTCTGATGTTACTAGCCGCTACGAAGGCGTATCTCTTTGTCCTTTATGTCTAATGTCCTGGAATCAATGGGGTTCTTTGAAAGTTTTATACAAGGAGTTAAACCCCTAAACACCTCACCTTCTGCTACAGTATCTGTGTGTAGGGGGTCTCACAATGGCCCGTACTGAGAGTACCGGACGTATAACATATACGTCTGGTGTTTAACAATTTTTACTACTGCGCATGCGTAGTCATTTTTTTATGAAAAAGATACGTAGATTACGTTAAAAAATTATGACCAGTAGTAAAAATCGCTGGACATATATGTTATACGTCCAATACTCTGAATACGGACCAATGTCTTCATTTATATAACCAATAGTACTCACCAAGGCTGCCCCATTAGATATCTCTGATCCCCTTATGAAGGGCATTCAAAAAAGCATCTCCGAGTATAAAATCATACAATACACAGTTTTGTTATCTCTCTCACAGCCCTTCATCTCAGTACACTCTGTTTTTGAAGAGTTAGCTATTTATATCATATAGTCAGGCTATAAAATTAATCTGGGGTAAACAGAGGGCCTAGATTTTTATTTTACAGATAGTTTTAGGGACCAACTGAATTGTTCCTTTTCTTTTAATTGGCAACTTCAGAAAATATAATATTTGCTTGTAAATATTACTAAGTAATATAGGTTACTACCACCTGTTACGATTGGCCACTGGGGATTGCACCCACAGTGGGGAACCGCAGCGTGGTGTGCTGACTGGAACCCAGGTACTCTCCGGAACCCTCACATACAGTACACACAAGACCAGATATAAAGTAAGGCAAACAGGATTATTGGTCAAGTACTGAATTCTCTCAATAGTAAGCAGCATATAAATATTACAAACTGCAATATCTGAACTTCCAAATAGGTGAGCACAGCACTAAGTAATACACCCAGGGAAATACAACAGATATAGTACGAATACTGAGATTAGTGCAATGTGCACTACAGGTCCCAGCAAAGCAATGAAAAGTACAGATGGTAAGTACTGAGTGGTAGCAAGATGGTAAACTACCAAACACACTGCAAGATGTTATAACAGCGGAGCAATGCTCTAACGATACACACAGCTAACACACTGGAGAATAATAACACAGTGGCATACAAGGCTGATGACTAAATACACTGCTAGATGGTACTCGCAGGCTGGATACACACACAGCAAACACACACTGGAGAAGAACTACACAGTGGAGGATAAGGCTGGCGGCTGAGTAACTGCAGATGACAACAGCAGAACCCTAACCAACGTGGCAAGGCTGGAACACGAACTCACTGCAAGACAGGAGACGCTAACACACGTGGCCAGGTAAACAAACACACTACCGCAAGATGGCACAAGCAGGTACTGTGAAAACCAACATGGCAATAACACACGATCACTCACTGCAGATGACACAAGCAGGAGGCAATAAGCAACTGTGGTAGATGACACACACACGCCTGAACAGTCGGGGCAATGCAGGATGGTAGGCACGCAACACTCAACCCAGCAAGTGGAATGGAGACCGGACCTGTCCAGGACAGAGGCCGATGGCGAGAGCAGCAAGCCACTCACGCTGCGCACCTTACCACACAGAGGGTACAACAGACAACGAAGAGAGGTATAACCAGGCAAGGGGTAACACTGGGAAACAGCGTAACAGGGTAGCAAGAGCAAAAAGCACTTATCAGGCACACGATGTCAGCGAGCATAAAGCAAGGACCAGACGCTATAACCGACGGTGTGCAGATCCCAGCAGCAGCTATTTAAAGAACCCTCCTCCAATCAGTGAGGAGGCCCTGACACACCTCCAGAGCTAATAGCTGCAGCTGGGAATGTGCAGCTAGCTGCACAGCTAGCAATGGCAGATACATAGCAGTAAAATAGGCAGGCATAAAATGAATAGAACAGTAAAATAACAGAACAGAAATACAGACATGTTAACGGAGTGTAACAGTACCCCCCCCTTGACGAGAGGCCAAAGGACCTCTCATACACGGTTTGTTAGGAAACCTGGCATGAAAACGTCTTTTAATACAGTCTGCATGTACATTGGTCGAGGGCTCCCAGGAGCGTTCTTCTGGCCCATATCCCTTCCAATGGAGAAGGTAGTGTAGTTGTCCTTGTACCCATTTGGAGTCAATTATGTCCTCGACAATGTACTCTGTCTGACCGTCAATTACCACTGGGGGTGGTTTGGCCGGAGGAACATGTCCAAATTTACTAGAAACTTTCACCGGCTTAAGCAAGGAAGCATGAAATGTATTCGGAATGCGCAGATTTCTGGGTAGTAACAGTCTGTATGCCACAGGATTTATTTTTTGAATGATTTTGTATGGACCAATGAACCGGGGACCCAGTTTAAATGATGGTTGTTTAATCTTTATGTTTTTTGTGGACAGCCAAACTCTGTCCCCCACCTTGAGTTTGGCTGGTCTCCTGTGCCTGTCCTCTCTGTTCTTCATCCGGAAAGCTGTCTGTTTTAATGAATTCACGACTTTTTTCCAGATGGTCCTCAGTTTCTTGGTAGCATTTTGAGCATCCTGATCAGTAGCGGGAATAATGAAAGAGTTTGACCTGGGATGAAAACCTTGAACACAGAAGAATGGTGATGTATGAGTAGATGAATGACATGAATTGTTATAGGCAAATTCTGCCCACGGAAGATTGTCTGTCCAGTTGTCTTGAAATTTGGATGTAAAGCATCTGAGGAATTGTTCTAAGGATTGATTGACACGTTCTGTCTGACCGTTGCTTTGGGGGTGGTATCCGGATGAGAGACTGATGTTGATACTCAACCCCCTACAGAATGCTCTCCAGAATTTGGCTATGAACTGAGGACCGCTGTCCGACACGATATCAGTAGGCAGTCCATGAAGTCTCACAATGTGTTTGCAGAACAGAGAGGACAGGACTTGAGCGTTAGGGAGTTTGATGAGGGGGATGAAGTGTGCCATTTTAGAGAATCTATCTACCACTACCCAGATTGTGGTACAATTGTTAGAGGAAGGAAGGTCCGTGATAAAGTCCATAGATAGATGTGTCCAAGGTCTGCTGGGGATGGGTAGTGGTAGTAGATGGCCGATGGGACGATTCCTAGGAGTCTTATTCCTGGCGCAGGTCTCACAAGATTCCACGAATTCCCTTGTGTCCTGCTGGAGTGTGGGCCACCAAACGGTTCGAGACATGAGTTCTATGGTTCTCTGGATGCCAAGATGACCCGCAGATTTAGTGGCATGATTCTGGGTAAGAACCGATTTCCGCAGACTTTCAGGAACAAACAGTCGATTCTCCGGTTTTCCAGCAGGACATGGGTCTTGGGCATTCAGTAGTTGTTCCTGTAGGTCTTGAGTATAGCCCACAATTAGCTTTTCTGCTGGGATCACGGGTTGTGGAGAGGTGTCAGTTGGCTGTACACTTTGAATGGAGGACAGCTAATGGTGAGTTTATAAATTTTTTTTTATTATTATACACATGTCACACTTTTTTTTAGACACTTAGATTAGGAGAGATGACCTCCTAAGGTAAGTGCATACACGTAAGGGGTTAATGTTAGCTAGGTTTACTATTTTATTTACATATGTAACACTTTATTTAATTTTTTAAAGGGTTCATTTATTTGTTTATTTTTTTTTTTTTTTTACACACACACACGCGACACGCAGTTCAGTATGGATACAATTGTATCCATGCTGTAAACAAAGAATTACAACGATCACCTTTGCTGATCCTTCTAATTCACTAGCTACAGCATGGATACATATTGTACACATGCAGAACTTATGATTTTTAACCATTAAAACACGTCTGTTATACAGACATGTGTTTTAATGGTCGCGAATGGCACAAAAACATAAAATCGCATCTTTTGAGATGCGATTTTATGTCTTGTGAATTCAATGCGATTTCACCGCGAATCGGTGAAATCGCATTTAGTGAATTAGAAACATCCTATGTTTCTAATTGAAAAAAGTCGGGACCGCAATTTGCGGATCCGCGAATAAAAAATTACTAAATTCACATGATTTTTTGCTTAGTGAATCGCCTTTGGCGAATTTTAAGCTAAAAATCACGTGAATTTTAGCAATTCGAGCTTAGTGAATGAGGCCCTAAATGCTTCTGTTTTAAGAAATTCGCCTCCATAGGTATAATTTCCTAATTTTATTTGTATATACCTCCCCTCTCTTCTGAGGAAACTTTGTAACCCCTCTGGATAGTGAGGAATGGGAGGAGATATAGGAAAATACTGGCTTATTTTCAAATTGTGTTAAGATAAAAAGAAAATAGGTTCAAATTACTTTATCATTAGTATTTAGTTTCCACATGGCTTGACAAATTTTTCCTGGGATCTCGGATATTACACATTTGGTCGGACTGCCCCAGAATCAAGGTGCTGTGGTGATTATTTTCCTCACGACTCTCCTACAAACTGACCTCCAACTTGATCCAAAATATTTCCTCTGAATCCTCCAGAGCAGACATGATCTCTGAGCAAACTTTTTACCCTATAACAGTGGCAGTTACTTTTAATGCTCACTGTCGACAAACTAATGCCCCTTAATTTCAAACAATTCTAAATAGTATGTGGTACAACTATAAAATGGAGTTCATACCTCTATTCTTAAAAATTAAGCTTGCTCCTTTTATAAAATCTGGGAACCATGGGCCTCTTTTTTTTTTGTTTTTCTCCTTACCTCGGTGTACTTTTTCTCTTTCTCTTCTTCATCCTTGTCCCTTTCATCTAACACATATGTTGTCTGCCACACTACATGTGTGTATCTCACTCATTTATTACCTTTATGTTCCTTTCTGTTTTATATTTAGAAAATCAAGTTGCTCTTTTAAATATTACATAATGGTGTATTAATGGTGTATTTATATCACTTTACTAACTATTTGTCTTTATATTCTGAATTACAGGCTGTAACGAATACTGTATATTCTAGATTACAGGCTGTAATGAATACTGTGCAACCTTTCAATAAAGAAATATAAAAAATGCTGTCATTACTTACTTTAGCAAGGCTCAATTCTTCAGTATTTAGAAATACTCACCTCTCCAGTGAGATCCAGCGATGATCTTCAAGATGTTCGCAGACATCATTAGTTCTCGCAATAAATTGAGGTACCAGCAAATGCCATTGGTCCTTTTTCATATTAACAAGGAACATCGTTAGTGATTCCAGTGGGCAAAATATATATTATATATATAAATGAGGCTCTGTGTGTGTGTGTGATGTTTGTTTGTTTTACTTTTTTAAAGTTTATTAGCTAATAGTTTATTGGACAACTATTTTTTTGACAAAAATAGTTTTTTGGCACGGAGGACACTATTATAATTATTAAAAGTGTGGCGGACACTGGTTTGCTTATTAAATGCATGGAGGAAACTGTTATGATCAATAAAGACACGGAGGACACTGTTAAGATTAATAAAGGCACGGAGGGCACTGTTAAGATTAATAAAGGCACGGAGGGCACCGTTATGATTAATAAAGGCACGGAGGGCACTGTTATGATTAATAAAAGCACGGAGGGCACTGTTATGATTAATAAAGGCACAGAGGGCACTGTTATGATTAATAAAGGCACAGAGGGCACTGTTATGATTAATAAAAGCACAGAGGGCACTGTTATGATTAATAAAGGCATGGAGGGCACTGTTACGATTAGGATTGACATGGAGGGCACTGTTATGATTAGGATTGACATGGAGGGCACTGTTATGATTAGGACTGACACGGAGGGCACTGTTATGATTAGGACTGACACGGAGGGCACTGTTATTATTAGGATTGACAGGGAGGGCACTGTTACAATTAGAACTAACATGGAGGTGACTGTTATGATTAGGATTGAAACGGAGGGCACTGTTATGATTAGGACTGACATGGAGGGCAATGTTATGATTAGGATTGATACGGAGGGCAATGTTATGATTATGATATGATTATTATAGGTATATAGGACAGGTGTGGGTCCCCGATAAGAACGGCTAAACGGCTGTTCTCTCTCTCTAGCACTGTTATTATTAGGATTGACAGGGAGGGCACTGTTACAATTAGAACTAACGTGGAGGTGACTGTTATGATTAGGATTGAAACGGAGGCCAATTTTATGATTAGGATTGATACGGAGGGCAATGTTATGATTAGGATTGATACGGATGGCACTGTTATGATTAGGATAGGCACAGAGGACAAAACTAAATATATTATAGGTATATAGGACAGGTGTGGGTCCCCGATAAGAACGGCTGTTCTTATCAAACAAAATTCTCCAATAGGTAAGTGTAAAAACTAACCCCAACCCTTCCCCTAATTCTGATCCTAACCCTACCCTTCCATTACCCTAACCCTACCCTTCCATTACCCTAACCCTCCCTACTCTGTAGCCTGACCCTAACACACCCTTCTCTATAGCTTAACTCTAAGACCCCCTTCCCTGCAGCCTGTCCATAACCCTCTCCTTTTATGGCCTTAACCCTAACCCTCCCTTCCCAAGAGCCTAACCATAACCCCCCTACAGTAAAAGTCCCCAGAGAGGTTACTCACCTCTCTGAAGCTTTCAGCAGCGAGTCCGGTAAAAATGAGTGGGTGAGTATGGCGATCAGTATACTCACCCATTCATAAAAAAAAAATCTAAAATGGCTGCCATTCAAAATAGAGACAGCCATAAAGGAACTTTCTAAAGGCAGTCCATCGTAACGGGGACTCCCACGGATGGAGGACATTGATAGATTTCAAATCAGAGTGGGAGACATTTCTTATAGGCACGAAGGTCATTTTGTATATGGCGGCATGCTCTTAACCCTTCTCTCTCTCTCTCTCTCTCTCGTCTTGAAGTCTGGTGCCCTGGTGCTGCAGCCTTGTCACCCTATTGGCTGATTGTATGACTATGGGAACCTCTGTCTGTGTGTGACTTTGATGGATACATGGACCCCTCACACTGTCAGTTGAGGAAACTTGCTTCCTTTGTAAAGGAAACTTTGTTATGGGTGATGGAAGAAAGAACAATAGGTTATTTAGTGTTTTTCATGTGTAGCCAGCAATGCCAGGCAGATTTAAAGTACTAGTATAGCTTCAGGTGTGGTAACCACACTCAAAGGAGTTTCAATAATCTTTTTATATCATTAAATTATTAATATATCTTTTCTATTTGTGTAGACTTATTTATTATTTAGATCATGCTACCAACAGGGATAGAATGCATATCAGAACGCAAAGAAAGGGGGAACTTATAGCTCTAATATTGCACAGGCCACTAATTTAAAGTATATTTAAAGTTCTACTGACTGTTTTCATTATGTTTTTTTTATTCGAATAAACATGTTTTGTAGATATCAGCTGAACATGTGATGTTGAGGACATGCCGGTGGTTTGTTTTTAGGTTCCTGGAATGGCCTGGGCTGAATCCAGTGCATTGGCTGACACTTACCATACAAAGCATTCAGAAGAGAAAGGTATATCAAAACACTTCTCATAGAAGAACAGACAGAGTCTGAGCCCAGCCCTGAACAGGTACCATAATGTTTTAAGAAGTACTGAGTACATTGATGAAGTGCAAGAATAAAGTATTTGTGTGCACATGGTTATAACAGTTATTGTTGTGCTCAAGTATTAATTTGCTGCAAAAGAGACAATATTGCCTTCTCTCATGTTTCCTAGATACAAATGAGATAGTTGCTACCTTCCACAGAAATGGGAATACAGACAGTCATCCACTTTAAGTACTTGTATAGTTTGAAATGGCAGTCTAATTCACCACAGGGTATTTTGCTCTTGTCATAGATGTATTTGATAATTGTTGCAACCAACTACTGATGTTAGAATTTAATTGTTTCTACACAATGTATTATAAAACAATGAACTGCTCATCCTAATAACAATGATTCCCACAGCCCCTCAGTGTTAAAATACCTCATATTTAATTTCATTTTAAGGTTGGCCAAACACTAGGACAATTATTGGTCCCAGCAGGGGGTGGCGAAATAAACGGGACGATTTCCCACTAGGGAAATGTTCCGTTATCGGCAACAATAGACCTCTCCTACTGGGACCGATAATCCTAGCAGAAGGGGGGGGGCTCTCGTTGCTGCTGCATATCTATGTACAAAGCTGCTCTGACAGCTCTGAAGTATACTTTTACACAGTGTGGATTTGGCAGATCCCTGTATGTACTACTAACTGCAATAGACACTGCTGCATATCTATGTACTATGCTGCTCTGACAGCTTTGAAGGTATACTTCAGAGCTGTCAGAGCAGCTTTGCACATAGATCTGCAGCACCTTTCAGGAATAAGGAGTCATTCAGATTGCTGATTTGCTCCCTTAAAATATCGGACATGTCAAAAGACCATATAATCGTACCAGAGCGTTTCTGGTGCATTTATTTGGCGTTTGAAAAACTGATCTTGGCCATTAATTACAGTGATTATTGCCTGATCACCCGATAATTGGGTGATCGGGCTGATAATTGCTGTACTGTATAGAAAGCTTAAGTGAGTTCATGAAGGGAAAATCTGGGCCACATAATGAATAACCAGACACTGAGGAAAAGTTATTTTTATTTATTTTTCTCATTGTGCAAACTTTTATTAACATTGGACCGGATCCAGACCCCCGCATGCTTTCTGTGCGCGCGCGGGGGTCTGAAATTACGCGAGACAGAGGGGAGTGCACACCCCCTGTCACTCCCCTCTGTCGTGCGGCCTTTATGGCAGCTTATGCTGCCATAAGCCTGCCTTAAATGCGACGGGCGGATCAGCGGTCCGTACGACTGCTGATCCACTACAGTGTGGGAGCCCCCTCCCACACTGTACACTTTACATGCTTCCCCCCGCCCACTTTAGCGGAATGGAAGCACAGCCCATTTGCATGCAAACAAAGTTCCGTCCGATTGTTTAAACGCTAGGATTACTATAGTAATAGTATTTACTATAGTAATCCTAGCGTAACATCTGGAGGGCGCATGCACCTTGCGTGCATAAATCACCTGACAATCTTAAATCTGGATCCGGTCCTTAATCATGGTTAGGAAACATAGACTCCGAATCACACTAGAACTAAAAATTATATAAGGCATACCAAAACCACAAATATAGAAAAACACAGATAGAGAAGCAAAATTGAGTAGTATATAAAACAAGGAAAAGAAAAATTAACAATGATCCTGTCAGGATAAAGCTTAGTGAAGGACAGTGTAGGATAGGAGTGCTTGCTGGAAATATGGAACTTGCACAGAGCATAACACTCTTCTTTTGTGCATGTGCCATATTTCTGTTGCTGTTCCATGGAGGACTGGATTTTAGGATCCTTCCTCCCTAGGAAAATTATCTCGTAACACTCATCTTCCATATGTGATAAGTTTTACATTTAATAAATATTAAATTGGTTTTTTTTTACTCCTCTGTGTTAAATGTTAAATAGCAGACTGAACTTGTTCTACTAAAAAATGTTATTAAATGTAAATATATTAATAAATAAAATAAATAACTGTAGTATACGAAGTAATCTTTCTCTCCCTTACCAACCTGTGCGGGACCTCTTTGAGCCCCAGGCTTAAAATGTGAGAAGTAACTCAGCTGCTTTTAATGAACTAAAAACGATTAAACATTTTCCCTAGTAGAATATGCTAGGGATGCTAGGGTAAATATGCACGGGAGACAGTAAGATTTATAATACAGGAAGGAGGCCATTATCTTTTTACATGACAGCAACTGGGGACATTAAATATTTGATTTAAAATGTAAGGGGGACAATATGTATGCGGTGGCATGGCATTAACCATTATGCTGCCACGTATGAAACTAAAAAGCACAGCATGTCCTGTAATACATAGGCATGCTGTGCCTTTTAGTACTATATGCTGCAGCATGCTTAGAGTTAATAGCATGCCGCAGCATAGGGTTTTAGTATTATAATGGACATTTTTATAAATTTTATAAAAAATAACAGTATTTTTTTTTTTTTCACTTGTAGTTTTTTTTTATTAAAGTAAGTGTTGATTTGACCAAAATTGTCACTTACACCCACCACTATTTTCTCACTCGAGTTTGAGGCGAAGTTAAAGAGATTTTACAATCTTTAGTAAATACAGTGATTTGTATGCTCTGCATTTTTCAAACTCGCCACAGCAGTTTAACTACAGCGATTTTGATAAACTCTGGTGAGTTTATACTGAATTTACTTTAGTAAATTAGATTTTAAACTTGCCGGATATATCATCCAAACTCTGGCGCTTTTTATTAAAACGATTTTAGTAAATCTAGCATCTTATCACAGCCTCTGTATATTTACACAGTGGGCAGGATTACCAATTACTTATACCCGCAAAAAGATATAGTGAAGTATCGACTCACCGTTTTGCAGTCATCTGTCTTGGGATGACTTGCTAGTAGTTCTTGACGTGTTGAAAGCTGTTCGGGAAATGTAGATTGAAAATTTCTCTTGATTGAAGATGCTGCTCCTCTTTATATGAGATGCTGTTCGGCCTCTACTGGCTCTTCTCATGACATCCTCCTGCTTCCTGTTCTGGGGTGCCGCTGCTAATGACCATTCGATCACTAGAGGTCCCCCCTTTTATAGTGTATACTGTCCACAAATAAAACAAATCTGTCACACACTGAGGTTGGGAAGAGCACCACCACAGTATAGCAGTGCCCCTATACAATACACAGCCCCATACAGTACACAGCCCCTTGTCACACAGCACCGCAGACAAACCCCCAGTAACCTCATCGTATGTCTCCAGCCCCTTAGTATCCCCCATTATATGTCTCCAGCAACCCAGTATCACCCATCATGTCTCCAGACCCCCAGAATCCCCCATCATGTCTCCTGTCATCCATGTATTCTAATCATGTGTCCAGCTCCCCATAGTATTCCCATCATGTGTCCAGCTCCCCAATATTCACATCATGTGTCCAGCTGTCCCCAATATTCCCATCATGTGTCCAGCTCTCCCCAGAATTCATATTATGTGTCCAGCCCCCTCCACCCCNCTAATCATGTGCTCCCCATAGTATTCCCATCATGTGTCCAGCTCCCCAATATTCACATCATGTGTCCAGCTGTCCCCAATATTCCCATCATGTGTCCAGCTCTCCCCAGAATTCATATTATATTATGT
>WWET01007115.1:37211-53759 GCA_011038615.1 Limnodynastes dumerilii
CCATTTGTAAGTATCAAATCTAAGATGACCTCTTTGCGAGTGGGCTCTCTCACCAGTTGCTTAAGGGACACTCCCTGTAATGAATTTAAAATGTCCCCACTTCTAGTGGAGCTTGCTGAAGACTTATCCCAGTTTACATCAGGTAGATTGAAATCACCCATAATTATTACCTCCCCTTTTAATGCCATTTTAGCAATGTCTTGTAATAGAACATTGTCCATTTCCTCCTCTTGCCCTGGTGGCCTATATATCACTCCAGTACGAAGAATAACACCCTGGGTTTCTATGGTTATCCAAAGTGCCTCAGTTTTCTCTCCAATACAGCCTATTAAAGTAGAATTTAACCCTTCCCTAACATACAATAATACTCCTCCCCCAATTTTTCCTACTCTATCCTTTCTAAATAAATTATAACCCGGTATAGCTATGTCCCAGTCATGATTTTCATTGCACCATGATTCTGTGATTCCCACAATATCTAGATTATCCCTTGCCATTATTGTGTTTAATTCAGAGATTTTATTTCCCAAGCTCTTAGCATTTGCACACATTGCTCTGAGAGGTTGCATTATGAATCTCCTATTTATCAGTTTATTATTATTGCTAGATATGTTTATATTGCTTTTTATATTTTCTTTTCCATTTGTTGCTGTGGCTATATTATCTGTCATTATTGACTGGCCACCCAACACTTTTTGGTTAGGGGAGCAGCTATTTTTATTATTTATATCACTGCCCCCCTCTCCTAGTCTAAATGGTTTCTAATAAAGCCTTCAAACTGCTCACTTAGAATATCTGTCCCCACAGAAGATGGGTGTAAGCCATCCTTTTTATACAAGGTCCTATTTTGCCAAATGAAATGGCTATGTCCTATGAGCCCTAATCCTTCCTCATGACAGTGTCTGGTTTTCTGCATCCAGCCTGCTGTTTGGATTGTGTGCCTCGTGCTTTTGTTTTGTGTTTGTAATCCTCTGTTCTCCTATTTTACCCCTTTCCTTTCCTCCCGGTCTTTGTGGTGTCTTGTCAGTCTGCTGTGTAGTGTGCGCTGATGGCATCTTGCCTCGTTGAGAACCACCAGCCTCTGTGATAGTCTCATCCATCAGACTCCAGCCCCATTCTGTGTGTGTCATCTGCCAGGGTGTGCGTGCTGTGTTACTAAGTCTCCTCTATAGACTCTTAGTATCTCCAGCTACATTCTGAGTGTGTCATCTGCCAGACGTGTGTGCTGTGTTATTCTCTGAGTGTCACAACATGCAGGACATACCACGTCAAGAGCCGCCTGTCAGCAACTCTCTCCAGGAGTGCTTGCTCTCTGCCTCCAGGGAGGTACCACTCAGTAGTGGCAGCTCCATCCATGATGTCCACCACACGCTTCCTTTTATATTGCTGGCAATAAACGCTGCTGTCCTCCAGTGCATGGGTGCTGCTATTTTGGATCTGTGCACATGATCTACAGCAGCCAACCAGGAGCAAGCTAGGAGAAGCACATGATCTGCAGCAGCAAGCCAGGAAAAGCACATGACTCCTCTGTCCAATCCAGGTCAGGGACACTCTTTTAAAACCCTTTAAGTCCTCAGTGCCAGAACAACTTGTTCATTAAAGGTGCCTGGTTCCTGTCTTGCTTCTTGTGAGAACTCTAATTTTGGGCTACAGCTTGCAACCTACTGCTCAGCTGTAGCAATCAGCCTGATTACCCTTGCCAGCAGAAAACGGATTGCAGTATATTGCTCCAGCTTCAACAGGCTGTTTTAGACTGTCTATCTTGTTCAACAGCCTGCAGAGTATTGCTCAAGCTTCAAGACCTCTGCTATTACAGACTGTCTATCCTGTTCAACAGCCTGCAGAGTATTGCTCCAGCTTCAAGACCTCTGCTGTTGAAGACTGTCAATCCTGTTCCAGTTCAAGCCACCTGGTCCAGCCCAGGTCAAGTCTAATACAATTCCTGTTCATGTCACCTGGTCCAACCCAGGTCAAGTCAAATCCTGTTTCAGTTCAAGCCACCTGGTCCAGCCCAGGTCAAGTCTAACCCTAGTGCAGTTCAAGTCACCTGGTCCACCCCAAGTGAAGTCTTGCTTCAGGTCCACTCCTGCCCAGTCCAGGTTCAGTCAAGCCTTGTTCCAGTTCCATTCTTGGCCCAGTCCAGGTTCAGTCAAGCCTTGTTCCAGTTTCATTCCTGGCCCAGTCCAGGTTCAGTCAAGCCTTGTTCCAGTTCCACTCCTGGCCCAGTCCAGGTTCAGTCAAGTCTTGCTCCAGTTCCTGTCCTGGCCCAGTCCAGGTTTAGTCAAGTCTTGCTCCAGTTCCTGTCCTGGCCCAGTCCAGGTTTAGTCAAGTCTTGCTCCAGTTCCAGTCCTAGTCCAGTCCAGGTTTAGTCAAGTCTTGCTCCAGTTCCAGTCCTGGTCCAGTCCACCATCAAGTCTGCACCAGTTCATATCTATTCTTGAACAAGCCACGTCAAGCCTGAATCCCTTTGCCTACTGACTCATGAGCAAATCTTATATTAAGGCTCCTAGTTTCCGCTACCTCGCTAAATCACCACTGTCACATCCCACGGGAACCCAGAGCAGATACCCGCCCAAGTCAGTCAGTGATACAAAAAGTCTCTGAATCTCCAGCTACATTCTGTGTGTGTCATCTGTCAGATGTGTGTACTGTGTTATTGAGTCTCCTCCATAGACTCTCTTTATCTCCAGCTATATTCTGTGTATGCCATCTGCCAGAAGTGTGTGCTGTTTTAGAGTCTCCTTCATAGACTCTCAGGGCCCGATTCAATTGCGGGCGAAGTTTTCAAAAAGTTTGCATCTGTAAAAATACAACGCCTTCCCCGGCAATTGGTCGATAAAAATTCGCCTATTCAATTATTAAAAATTAACCAGAGAAAAAAAAAAATCTCTCTGTTAACGCCACAAATCACCTCCTGCTAGCAGAAGGTGACCGGCGCTAGTGAGAGACTATTACCCAGTGCCTGAAATCACGTTCTCACGATACTTCAGGCACTGGGTAATAGCCTCAGTAGCGCCCGGAACTTCCTGCTAGCAGGACATGGTGCCGCATGCCCTGCCATCCATAGGCATGCTGATGTTTGTAGTTCTACAAGCATCAGCATGCCCTGTTGGGGCACAACATAGGGCAGCGTGAAAAATCCGCACCTCTCATAGGTGCGGATTTTTATCATTAAAAAACTGGCGTATTTTTAATGAAAAAAAAGAATTGAATTGCAAAAAAAAATAACGCTGGTAAATAAAAAAAAAAAATGCGTTAAAAATACGCTGGCAAAGGATTTTTTCCTAATTGAATCGGGCCCTCAGTATCTCCAGCTACATTCTGTGTGTATCATCTGCAAGAAGTGTGTGCTGTGTTATTGAGTCTCCTCCATATACTCACTGTATCTCCAGCTACATTCTGTGTGTGCCATCTGCCAGAAGTGTGTGCTGTATCATTGGGTCCCATCGTAGATCCAGTGTATTCCCAGCTTCAGTCTGTGTGTGTTATCTGCCAGTTCTGTGTGCTGTGGTATTTGGGAGAACTACATTTTCCTCTGGTTCCTTCCTGGGTTCCCACCTGTCCCGATCTCCAATATTCATCTATGCTCCCTCCTTCTACGAGTGGCAGTGTGCCTCTGTTCTGTCTTGCCCCTTATTCATATCCCTTATATTTATGTGAAGTAAATTATGCCTCTTAATAGTGTTCCTAACATTTATAATGTATAAAAAATGTGTCCAAAAAAATTAAAGTTTTTTATTACTCACGTTTCTGGAGACCTCTTTCTTCTTCTTGGTTGATAGAAGAGATCGGGAGGCTACATTGTGGATGGTGACGGGAGGTGTGGCAAGAAGGTGCTTCATCACATGCCTCCCTCCGGTAATGACAGCCTGTCACTAGAGGCTCCCTATATATACACCTTCTGATGGTCTATAACATCAGATTTTGCCGATTTTTCTGTAAATACAGCAATTTGTATCTTCTGACTTTTAAAAATTGCCACGACGATCTTTAACTTAATAAGTATGGCAGTTGCAAAATCGCCAGGAAAATATTCCAAAAACATAAATTTAGAGAGGATACATAGTAACAATTTATTCCACAGAAACATATCTAGAAAGGCCATTATGAAAACTATACATCCTATCTGGTTGAATCTGGTTGGTGAGGATGTCGCAACAATAAATACGGTATATCATACACAGAATTGTGGCTATACTCTAGTAACTGTAACTGGTGGAGGCTTTAGGCTTGCCCTCTTTCTCCATTTTTCCTCCTCCTTCCACCTGTCACTTCATTGTCATAACTATATAAGATCACTTGAACACTTGTTTTATCTTATTTAAGGATCACTTAACTGAATGTATGGGAATGACAGCTTAACTAAATGAGGGAAGCAATTTATGGATGATGTAATTAATATTAAGTTTTAGAGAGCTTTATTTTTAAAGGGTTATTCTCTTTTTGGATAAATAAAAATTATTTTTTTAAGGCATCAGAATATAGTGCTTCTCTTTTCCTCACACTTATCTAATAAAGTCAATAATAAAATGCTTTTAATTTTGCAGAAAAAATAATTTAAAAAGTTCTGGCAGGGATCAGTCCCAGCTCTGATAGCACACTGTTGTCTGCTTAGTCCATACCTTGTTGGCACATCAAAATTATATCTGTCTATTGACAAAAATATTTTGCCAGATTTTTGGTAATTTTAAGGTTAAAGTGATAAATTTATTAATATAATCTGTGCAGTCAAAAGCATCTGTTATCGTATGTAATACTGCACTTTTTCTTATCTAAAAAAAAAACTAAAAGAACATCAACAATATTACCAAATTTAATGACTATTGTAAACTGAATTAAATATCCTTTCTCTCTTTGCGCAGTCATGTGATGCGGAAGGGTGCTATGGAATGTGGTCAGCTGACCCCTCAGTCTGTACGTCAGGTCATCATTGTGCGCCGTCCGGGAGTTGGCTTTGGATTCGTGGCTGGCAGTGCACGACCCGTCGTAGTAAGATCTGTCATTTCAGGTGATGCTGGAAAATTAGTTTTCCCTTAATTTTCATCCATTTAATCCTTTAACATGAAGATCTTTCAATAGCCAAGGTTTTCTCTGAAAATTACACTGTAAATAATCTAAACAATCCATTAATTTCTACAATACTAGCTTAATTCAGATAATGGTTTCTCTAGTTTTCAATTGAGCAATGGAGAATGTTTTTTTTAATGTTATTTAATTTCTACATATAGCAATAAAAAAAATTAATGTTTTTATTAAAAATTATTTTTGCAATTATTTGGAGCTATTTAAAATCCAACATAAGTGCCTGCATTAATCAGGACCTTCATGTACAGTCTGCATTACACTACCTTGCACTTGTGCAACATATTTAAACAGCTGCAATGTGCTTAACTGCTGTGTGCCCATATGCTACGCACTTTTGGATCACAGACAGCCCGCCCTACTTTTTCAAATGCATCTGTAGCACACACAATTTGTGTTGAATTGCATTAGCCTCTGAATCAAAGGGGTGTACAAGGAGTTGTCCAGCAATCAGAATAGCTCAGTCAGTAGAGAAAAAGAGGAAGAGGTGATGAATCCTGTCACTGGGCTTGTGTATAGAAAACCTGAATTGTCATAACATGAGATTAAAGATGAAGTAAATGCATGTGTAAACAACTATGAACTGTAAACAACCAATTGTGCTACTGGAGGTGGCAAAAAAAGATTAGAGAAGTCACCTTCCTTCACTTCTGAGTGGGATGAGATTGATAACATAATGAGTTCAATTGGTCAAGGCATAGAATTTTCATAGCAGGGTCCCGGATACAAGCTCAAATTGTTTTTGCACCAAGACATTTTACGATGCTAGTAATGTCTGGTAATGTGATCAACCTCCCAGCTTGGAGAGCTGCATTCAGACTATGGGCTCTCAAAGTTTCCATGGCAACGTTAGGCACATCAGACCATCTAGCCTTGGTCATTCCTTCAACCAATCCAGCTCTAAAGGGAGGAGCTAGTGTTCTGTGTGTGGCGAGGGTCAGCTGAGAGAACAGCCCGGGAAGGAGAGCAGTGTGTTTCTGTGTGTCACGGTGACGGAGAGTGAAGAAACCAGTGCAGGGACAGAAGATCTGTATTAAGAGAGAGTGACAGGCAATTAGCGTTCGACAGGAGTGTAATGTCTTATATATACATTGCAGGGAAGTTGTAATTTAAAGCACTGTATTTTTAAGGATGCATCATCAGAGGATAGACATGTGACCAGGAAGTAGGAAGTAACTGGGTGTAGAAGAAGGGAGTAAGAAGGATGAGGTGATTGTAAGATCCTACTAATAAATTGCAAGCATGACCAATAAAGAATAAAGATGCATCAATTTATACTGTTGAATCATCATTATATTCCTATCATAACTAGGATATAACAAGGAGCAAGAAGACAGAGAACAAGGTTGCCACCTTCACAGGCTAGTGAGGAAGGTTTACTGCAGTCAGTACGAGAGTGATGGTGAGGTGAAAGACTGCAGGGGTCAGGTGAGCAGCTGGCAAGTAAGGAAGCAAAGTAAGTCCTGTCACAAGTCCTGTCATAAATCCTGTCACAAGTCCTGTCATAAATGCTGTCACAAGTCCTTTCAGAAATCCTGTCACAAGTCCTGTCAGAAATCCTATCACAGTCAGCATTAAATATAGAAATCCTGTCCCAGTCAGCATTTAAAATATAAATTAGAGCAAAACCTTACCTCAGAAAAAACTTCCTTGCTGGCCCTTACCAGTTTTCCTTAGTAGAGCATGTAATTCATTATAGCTGCAAGAAATTTTTCTTTCTGGTTATTATAAGAGCTCCAGCATGCAGCAACCACATACTGCACCTTCTACTCTGGTTATTTATCTCATTGTATTGATTGATAAATTATACTGATTGATCTAATTATTTAATTATCTAATTATCTAATTATCTAATTATTATTTAAATAATAACTTATTTATTGTGTGTTTTCATATGTAGGATTTATCTCATAGTATACTGCATTACTTTGTGCATCGTATTAATTGGTGCATTGTATTTATTGGTAAATTGTACTGATTTGTGTAACTATTCGAATTCGACTTATCTATTGTTCATGTTATACGTAAGTCTAGTGTAGATTTACTTTTTTTTCTCACTTGTTCTAAGAAATAAGACCCTGCTTATAGTCATAGAAACATAGCATGTGCTGACAGATAAGAGCCACATGGCCCATACAGTCTGCCCAGTTGTTTATTTAAAACTATACTAACCCTAGACTCTATTTACCCTCAATTTAGTTCTACTGTGTTAGCCTCAACCTCCGGGGATGGGAGGCTATTCCACATATCTATCACCCTTTCAGTGAAATAATTTTTCCGCACATTTCCTCTGAATCTACCACCCTCCAGTTTATATTTATTCCCTAGTTTTCTATTACATCTCTTCCTTTGAAAAATGCCATCATCCTCTAGCCAGTCACAACTCTTGATATATTTGAAAGCTGCTATCATATCCCCCCCTTTCCCTTCTTTGCTCCAAGCTATACATGTTTAGTTCCTCTAGCCTTTCTTGGTATGATTTGTGACACATGCCATGGACCATTTTAGTTGCTCTTCTTTGCACAGTCTCTAATGTATTTATGTCTTTCTGGAGATATGGCCTTCAGAACTGAACACAGTATTCTAGGTGAGGTTGTACCATTGATCTATAATGGGGCATCATTACTTCTCTCTTTCTGCTACTAATTCCTCTCCCTATACAACCAAGTATCTGACTTGCCTTTCTCATTGCTTTGTTGCATTGCTTGGCTACCTTTAAGTCACATGAAATAATCACTCCTAGATCCCTTTCCTCCTCAGTAGTTTCTAATGTAGTGCCATTAATGATATAATGAGCTGTTGGGTTTTTGTGTCCCAAGTGCATGGTTTTGCATTTTTTGGCATTAAACTACAGTTGCCACACTCTTGACCATTTCTCCAGTCTACCTAGATAATTCCTCATTTTGTGTACCCTTCCTGGTGTGTCTACCCTGTTACATACCAGATGGGATACATCCAAGGATACTAAAAGAGCTTAGAGGGGTGCTGGCAAAACCATTAACTGAATTATTCAATCAGTCACTAATAACTGGGATGATTCCAGAGGAATGGAAAATAGCAAATGTCGTCCCTCTGCATAAAAGTGGAAGTAGGGAAGAAGCATCAAACTACCGACTAGTGAGTCTCACATCGGTTGTAGGAAAATTGATGGAAACACTGTTAAAGAAACAAATTGTACAGTATCTTAGTATCAAAAAGGCATGTGTTTTGTAAACCACATTGGCTTTCTTTTTCTGGGGGTTTTCCTAACCTTTATTATACAAAGGTCTGTTGCTGTTAATAATGCATTTTTTTTTAATTTTCCCACTGCTCCTGTACTCCTTTCATGTGCCTACACTCTGCAAAAGAATCACTTACACATTTCCCCATTTACACAAAATCTGCCTTCCTAAAGTCTAGCACGCTCGTCTTTGGCACGTGTCTCTCTCAGTCATTATACTATTCCATACTGCTTAATGGTCACTGTGCCCTACGTTCTCACCCACACTTACTTCTGAGATTCTGTCACCATTTGTAAGTACCAAATCTAAGATGACCTGAGTGGGCTCTCTCACCAGTTGCTTAAGGGATACTCCCTGTAATGAATTTAAAATGTCCCCACTTCTAGTGGAGCTTGCTGAAGACTCATCTCAGTTTACATCAGGCAGTTTAAAATCTCCCATGATTTTTACCTCCCCTTTTAATGCCATTTTAGCTTGGTCTTGCAATAGTACATTGTACATTTCCTCCTCTCGCCCTGGTGGCCTATATATCACTCCAGTACGAAGAATAATCCCTTGGGTATCTATGGTTACTGTCACACACCGCAGTGTGAGACACCGCACTCACCCGCTCCAGCCGCGACGCTTCTCCGGCAGACCAGCTTCACGGAGACTGTCACTGACACAGTAACAGTCTCCACTACTCACCGCCTGCAGCTCCGGTCTTCTCCCTCCGGCGTCCCACGTGGAATCTCGGCGCCAAAGCGCTGCAGAGCTCCGGACGATGGGCGCCGCCATTTTGCTCTGCCCACATGACTCTGAACTACCAATGAGTGCTTACCTGGTACGGTCCTCCAACCAATCAGCGCGCAAAGCGCACTATTTAAACGCTGCAGCACTTACCTTCATTACCAGAACAACTTGGTCTTCCAAGGTGCCTGGCTGCCTGTGTTCCTGGAGTATTCCTGCGTTCCTGGTTATTCTAATCCGGCGCACCTCGTCACGCCAATCCGGCGCACCTCGTCACGCCAATCCGGCGCACCTCGTCACGCCAATCCGGCGCACCTCGTCACGCCAATCCGGCGCACCTCGTCACGCCAATCCGGCGCACCTCGTCACGCCCATCCGGCGCACCTCGTCACGCCAATCCGGCGCACCTCGTCACGCCCATCCGGCGCACCTCGTCACGCCAATCCGGCGCACCTCGTCACGCCCATCCGGCGCACCTCGTCACGCCAATCCGGCGCACCTCGTCACGCCCATCCGGCGCACCTCGTCACGCCAATCCGGCGCACCTCGTCACGCCCATCCGGCGCACCTCGTCACGCCAATCCGGCGCACCTCGTCACGCCAACTTGGCACACCCTAAACACACCACCACTGTATATCTTATTCGGACTTCCGATATTATTACTATTGGACATTTCTTCCCCATTGCACTATTGAGTATCACTTTATGTTTCATGCGTCAAAGTTATATTAAACCCGCTTGTTTCCAATTTGCACCAGCTCGTCCAATTACTCCCTTGGCACCCGACACGGATTCACAAAGTCCTCAAGCCGTGACAGTTACCCAAAGTGCCTCAGTTTTTCTCCAATACTCCCTATTAAAGTTAATACGCCTCCTACAATTTTTCCTACTCTATCCTTTCTAATAAATTATAACCCGATATAGCTAGGTCCCAGTCATAATTTTCATTGCACCATGATTCTGTGATTCCCACAATATCCAGATTATGCCTTGCTATGATTGCAATTAATTGAGGGATTTTATTTCCTAAGCTCCTAGCATTTGCACACATTGCTCTGAGAGGTTGCATTATGAATCTCCTATTCCTTAGTTTATTATTATTGCTAGATATGTTTATATTTCTTTTTATATTTTCTTTTCCATTAGTTGCTTATTGACTGGTCACACAACACGTTTAGGTTGGGGGAGCAGCTATTTTTATTATTTGTATCACTGCCCCCTTCTCCTAGTTTAAATATTTTCTAATAAAGCATTCAAACTGCTCACAGAATATCTGTTTCCACAGAAGATGGGTGCAAGCCATTCTATTTATACAAGTTTCTGTTTTGCCAGATGGCATGGGTATGTTCTATGAACCCCAATCCTTCCTCATGACAACACTTCCTAAGCCACAGATTGAAATCATGAATGCGCATCATTCTACCTTCTTCAAATCTGTGTACTGGCAGCACTTTAGAAAAAGTAACAATATTTGCCACCTGCTTAACTGCAGTTCCCAACTAAATTCATCTTTAACAGCCACAACTCCAGCAAGGTCCCAAGGTGGATAATGACATCAACCTCCCTTTCCTTGCTCACCGTCTTTAGAATATTTAAAATGCGTTTTTTTATCACGTGGAGCTGTAGCTCCAGGCAAACACTTCACCTGATTCCTATTTTCATGACCTTCTTCCAGCTTGATACCCCTAACAATAGAATCCCCCACAAGAAGTGTAGTCCTTCTCAGGGATTCCCTTTTCTCACCATCAGGTTCCCTCAACACC
Organism: Limnodynastes dumerilii; assembly: GCA_011038615.1. Taxonomy (NCBI): domain Eukaryota; kingdom Metazoa; phylum Chordata; class Amphibia; order Anura; family Limnodynastidae; genus Limnodynastes; species Limnodynastes dumerilii. Next base: position 48,008 of record WWET01007115.1, read on the forward strand.
TCATGTGCTACATTACCTGCTGAAGTGCACTCCAGGCCTCCAAGTGCAGCATATGAGTTTTGCAAGAGCACAGCCTGTGCAATGTGTCCTTGCGCAACTGGAACCTTCTTACTAGCATTCCTCACCATAGTCCACCTAGTACACTTCCTGGGAACTCTCTGAGGCAATGGGGGCATCAGACATCCTGGATATTTCACCATGCATTCTAACTATCTCATCTTGCAAAAAATACATCTTTTGACAGATTGGACAATACCTGAGTTTCCAAATTGTTTCACGCAAAACAAAAGCATCACAACCACTGCAATGCACAAGACCAGACATCCTAGAAGGTTTATGTGAATTAAAATCAGCAAACTTCACTTAATCAATAATTTACACTACTACTTTTAATGGGCCCAAAACCAGGCTAAATCCAAATCAAACTCCAGTTACAACTCCAATATGCTTTCAAAATCAATGCTTACAAAACCAGACTATGAAAACCAAGCAGGACACACCTTTGCTGGAACTATCAATTACCACAGCCCAAGCAATTAGCACAGCTGGCTAATTATCTAACAAGAGGAAAAAAAACTAAATAAACTTTTGAACCTTACCCAGAAAATTATACCAAACATTATATAAAGAAAAAGAAAAAAACCTTTGGCACTTAATTAGACTAGCAGCTGTATGGGAGATTTTGCTAATCCCCCTCAGTAAAAAAAAGCAAATAACCAATATACAAAAAAGTATAAATACAGTGCTTGATATTATACATCAGGTGGTTCTGATGAAACAAACAGATAAACAAATCAAAACCGTCTGATTTATAATATTTATTTAAACCAAATCTTATAATTGCTGTATTTATACTTTTTTGTGTATTGGTTATTTGCAAACACAAACAATAAAAAATATTATGCAACAATCTTAACCTAAAGCACAGAAATAAAAACCACTAAGGTCCGGATCCAGAACTACGTCCGTCTTCCATAGACGGACGTAGTTCAATAAACAGTATCTACTGCGCATGTGTAGTAGCTATTGTACGTAATATGCGTATCGTTTCGATACATAGATTGCGTATATGCAGTTTAAAAGACCACATATATGCAATCTACGTATCAAAACGATACGCAGATTACGTACAATAGCTACTACACTGATAATTTCTTGACAGCTATAATTATTTACATGCTCTACTAAGGAAAACAGGTAAGGGCCTGCAAGGAAGTTTATCCTGAGGTAAGGTTTTGCTCCAATGCTTGACGATGACATCATTTATATTTAAAATGCTGACTGTGACAGGATTTCTATCTTTAATGTTGACTGTGACAGCTTTTTTGACAGGACTTATATCTTTATCACTTGACTGTGCCAGGATTTATGACAGGACTTGTGACAGGATTTATGACAGGACTTGTGACAGGATTTATGACAGGACTTGTGACAGGATTTATGACAGGACTTGTGACAGGATTTATGACAGGACTTGTGACAGGATTTATGACAGGACTTGTGACAGGATTTATGACAGGACTTGTGACAGGATTTATGACAGGACTTGTGACAGGATTTATGACAGGACTTGTGACAGGATTTATGACAGGACTTGTGACAGGATTTATGACAAGTTTTGTGTCTTTACAATTTCTAAAACTGCCTTTGTAGCCCTGTAGTTTGTCACCTCACCGTCTCTCTCTGAGTTCTGACTGCAGTAAACTTTCCTCACAGGCTACTTCTATGAAGGTGGAAACCTTGTTCTCCGTCTTCTTGCTCCTGCCGAACGCTAACCGCCTGTCACTCTCCCTTAATACAGATCTCCTGCAGTCCCTGCCATCCCTGCACTGCTTTCTTCACTCACTGTGACACACAAAAACACATTGCTCTCCTTCTCAGGCTATTCTCTCAGCTGCCCCATGCCACACACAGAGCATTAGCTTCTCCCATCACAGCTGGATTGGTTGAAGGAATGACCAAGGCTAGATGGTCTGATGTGCCTAACATTGCAATGGAAACTTTAAGATTCCATAGTCTGAATGCAGCTCTCCAAGCTGGGAAGTTGGTCACATTACCAGGTATTACTAGCACTGTAAAATGTCTTTACTGTACAAAAACAGTTTGTGACAGAGCAGAAAATACAGAGCCATATCTAGGGATACCACATGTGTAGTTTGGGAAGATTTTTAGGTAAAGTAAAATGAATTTGCTCTGGAGGACATATAGTACAAGTTTTGTGTGACAATGGAGTATTGTTCTTTTTGTGGTATTTAACATGGATTAAAAGATAGATAATTGAATAAAAATAACAGATAAGTGGAGATTGTAGTTGCAAAGACAGGGTTTGATAAAAAAAAAAAGGAAGTTGACATCATGACTAAAAAAGAAGCATCATCTGGCTATTTTTAATTGGTGCAAAAATTCTAAGAGATTCGTAATGGCACTCCTGATAATCAATCACAAAGACAACTTCCCCATCATGAGGGAGGTGCACCGAGGTATATAGAAGAAGCCAATTATATTTACAAACATCAAAAGCCCCTTATTCGGGGAATTCTTTTTGTGTAAATAAACCTCTTAATGGCAGTCTGGGACTTATGAATTTTTATTTTTTTATTTCCAAAATTCATTTATTGATTAAAATAAATCAATCTGTATTAAATTTCTAATTAAAAATATCTGATTACCACAACAAAATATTAAAAACACAAAATCCTACAGTGCTTTGCACCGAAAAAATTATGAAAAAAATATGACACAGGGCTGTATTCACAACCCGGTTTTATTTTTTACATACGTCCATAATTTTCCGAATTTAGCTACTACGCATGCGTATTATTATATGCATATACATATTTTACACTATCTATCATATTTCGTTACATAGATTGCCTACATGCAGTCTTTGAAGAAGCCGGTTTTTGTGCCACTTCTACTCACAGTGTATCAGCTCTGCTTCTATTTTCCCTTTCTTCAATTACCGGCATAATATGATAGAGACCTTACAGTCTCCTTATCATTTTTGACAGTTATTTGAGAAACTGGCTTTGGTGCTTTATTACCCATAGACAAATTTAGGGGGAATTAACACTGTTGCCATTTTCTGTTCACAATTATTGACACAATAAGATAATAGACCTGTCTTTTATCCAAGAGCTCATATATAGTTTATCTTTGACCCGTATTTGGGCAGCGCTATTTAGGATAAATGACGTTCTGGTGGTGGATTTCAGTGGGTCTTTTTTGTATTACAACCTATTCAATATCTATGGAAACTAGGGAATAGCTGTGAGACACACACCACACTTCAGAATATTAGAATAATTAATTTGAGGCTTCCTATTGGACAATTCATATCATGCTAAATATATAAATCATTTGGGCAGAACTAGGGACACTAACCATTTTGTGATTGAAAAGGGAATTAATTCTTGAGTGTCTCATATTGGGTCAAGTCACTGTGTCGTATTTTTAATAATTTATTCGGTGCTAAGCACTGTAGGGCTTTGTATTTTTAATATTTCGCTGTGGTAATCAGATATTTTAAATTAGACATTTAATAAAGATTGATATATTTTAACCAATAAATGAATTTTGGGGAAAAAAAGGGTTGCATTAAGAGGTTTCTTTACACGAAAAGAATTCCCTGAATAAGGGGCTTTTGGTGTGATTAAAACATAGCAGAGCCAACTGAGGTAGAATTGAGATTCTCAGTGATGGAACATTTTTTAAGGTTAAAATCATAAAACCCCACCAACAATTAGCACAACTAGCAAAGAAACCTTTGCAAAATACTCCTCCCTGTCATCATTAGTTTGAGTTTTCTTATAATTCCGAAAGGCCATCTTTTTGCTTGCACTATACTTGCTACCTCTTTTGTAAACCACATTGGCTTTCTTTTTCTGGGGATTTTCCTAACCATTCTTATACAAATGTCTGTTGCTGTTAATAATGCATTTTTTACATTTCACCACTGTTCCTGTGCTCCTTTCATGTGCCTCCACTCTGCCAAAGAATCACTTACACATTTCCACAAAATCCACCTTCCTAGGCGTATATTTACTAAGGTCGCTTTTCTGGCGATTTTCAGCCTCTAGTTGCCGTATTTACTAAGAGCCGCTTTTTTGGCACTTTTTCAAAGAACCGGCGAGATGCATCGATTTTTTATAGAAAAGCATAGCGATTTTCCCTTGAAAAATCGCAGTCGCTTTATATGAAAAAAAACAAACAAGCGCAGCATGTTTGGAATGCATAGCATGGTTGAGCTGATAGAACTACAAGGCTCAGCATTGCTGAGCCTTGTGTTAATATCAGCGTCAGCATGTTAATCCTTTAAATCATGCTGTGCTCTAGCCGGTGAAAAAAAAAAATTAATAAAAAAAACATGGTCTTAAAAACATACATAATAAACATTGACATACATGTGTGAAGAAAAAAACCATTACCAATATATTACATTAAAAAAATGAATACAGGTGACCACACTGTTTTTTAATAAACTTCTATTAAACTAAAGTGTGTTGCATAAAGTCAAAACAAATATTTCTGACTCACCATTTAGCTGTCATCATTCTTGGGATGAGTTGCTTGTAGTTTCTTCTTTATTTGCAGTTAATCTTCCTCAGTTGCTTGAAGAATCTTGTTCGACTGCTTGAAGATGATGTTCCGGTCCTTCCTTCTGCTCTTTGGCCTCTTCTGGCACTTGCCCCGACGACAGGCTCCTTCCTCTTCATGGGGGCCGCTACTAATGACCATTCGGACATTAGAGGGCACCCTTTTAGAGCTCACTAATGTAAATGACATAATAATTTCTGTAAAAGGGTGCCCTCTACTGACCAAATGGTCATTAGTAACGGCGCCTATGAAAAGAAAGGAGCCTGTCGTCGGGGGAAGTGCCAGAAGAGGCCGAAGAATAGAAGGAAGGACCAGAACATCATCTTCAAGCAAGCGGACAAGATTCTTCAAGCATCTAGAGAAAATGAACTGCAAAGAAAGAAGAAACTGCTAGCAACTGGTCCCAAGAATGATGACAGCTAAATGGTGGGTCAGAAATATTTTTTTTTACTTTATGCAACACCCTTTAGTTTAACAGAAGTTTATTAAAACACAGTGTGGCCACCTGTATTAATTTTAGATGGCAGGGGGCAATATTATGGTTTGTAAATGTATTTTCATATGACGTGTATAAATGTATATTGTGTATGTTTTTTTGACACCGTTTTTTTTTTTTTCATCGCCTTCAGCGCAGCATGCTTAGAAGACTTAACATGCTGACACTGATATTACTACAAGGCTCAGCAATGCTGAGCAATTTTTCAAGGGAAAATCTATGCAAATCGACAGCGCTTGAAAATCACAGGTACAAATCGCCGGTTAGTAAATATTGCGATATTAACAAAAAAACTGCGGGAAAATCGTGGCTAGACCGATCGATTTAAAATCACTTGCAAAAAGAGACTTTAGTAAATAGACCCTCAAGAGTCTCAAGACAGATGACAGATTAAAGGCTATGCCAAAGGTTTCTGTACTGATGGAATTGTGTAACTGATATGGAATAAACCAGAGAACTGTGGACTGAACTGCAATAGAGTGGAAAATTGAAAGAAGGGAAGCAAGAGTGCTGAATGTAGCACACAGGTCCACAAGGATGAACAGATTGTAAAAAATTAGTGCAGAGACATTGGGCCTGATCCTGAGCTACGGCCGCCGTCGCTAGTATGGCGGCCGTAGCTCTAATGCGCATGCGCCGGGCAGATGTTGCCCGGCGTTA
>WWET01007116.1:0-18570 GCA_011038615.1 Limnodynastes dumerilii
CATTCATCTTTCCCTCTATCCTGACTAGTCTCCCAGATCCTGCCGCTGAAAAACATCCCCACAGCATGATTCTGCTACCACCACGCTTTACTGTAGGGATGGCATTGGCCTGGTGAGGACCAGTGCCTGGTTCCCTCCAAACATAACGCTTGGCATTCACTCCAAAGAGTTCAATTTTTGTCTCATCAGACCAGAAAATTTTGTTTCTCATGGACAGAGAGTCCTTCAGGTGCATTTTGTCAAACTCCAGGCGGGCTGCCTGTGCTCTTTACTAAGGAGTGGCTTCTGTCTGGACACTACCATACAGGCCTGATTGGTGGATTGCTGCAGAGATGGTTGTCTTTCTGGAAGGTTCGCCTCTCTCCACAGAGGAATGCTGTAGCTCTGACAGAGTGACCATCGGGTTCTTGATCACCTCCCTGACTAGGGCCGTTCTCCTCCGATCGCTCAGTTTCGAAGGCCGGCTTGCTCTAGGAAAAGTCCTGGTAGTTCCAAACTTCTTCCATTTATGGATGATGGAGGCCACTGTGCTCATTGGGACCTTCAAAGCAGCAGATATTTTTCTGTCCCCTTCCCCAGATTTGTGCCTTGAGACAATCCTGTTTTAGAGATCTACATAAAATTCCTTTGACTACATGCTTGGTTTCTGTTCTGACATGCACTGTCTGTTACACACCACCGCAGACACCGGGTGGTATGTAACGCGTCCGCAGCTGATACCGCCCCTCTCCTTACCTCCCGACGGGTCCCATCTCTCACTCCCCTCTGGGCTGTTGCTCTCACTGCTCCCCACCTCCCGCAGCACCTCCGGCTCTTATGTTCCGGCGGCGGTCATCGGCCCACTCAGGGGCTGAATGGGCACCGCCATCTTCCCCAGCAAGCGTCTAACTGTTCCCATAGCAACCCATCCGTGAGCCAATTCACTCTGGGGGCTGTCCTGTCTTCCCTGCAGCTCGTTTCTTCGCATTACCAGTCAGCTGCCAGGGATTTTTGGCGCGAGCAGTGCCTTCATTCATTGTTTTTTTCCCCTTTATAAACCTGGCATTTACCTTAGGTAATTGCCGGTTATAGCATCTGCTACCCCGTGCTTCTTACTACATTCTTGTCTCTCTTATCTTCTAGTATCTTGTTGCTTTCTTGAGTGCCCTCAGTGTTCCTGCCTAGTTCCTCATTGTTCCCATTTTGCGTCAATTACCCAGCTCTCTCCTTACTGCCAAACCTTTATTGTATTTACCTTTTCCTTTCCTGTACGCTTGTCTGTGTGGTCCCTTGGGGCTAGTTGTTGTATGATTGTAGAGTGAGTTCCCTAGTGAGTCTGTCCAGTAGTGTTTTCTGGAAAAAACACAGAGTCACACGAAGAGTGAAACTCTACAAAAGAAATGCTGTTTCTGGTGCACTACAAGTCCCATGTATTGTTGCTCCAAAAACTACTTCAGTACTCCAATGCAGTCAAATAAATACTAATTTTTAATTATACAAAGCAGACAAAAACTGCAACAATGTTTTAAAAGGCGAATAATAAACAAGTTTAGCTTGCTACCTTGAGAAAGCCGCCTGGCGAAACGTGCGTTGGGACCCGTGCCCCCACCATGTGCACTGGAGGGGACGCTGCATGAGGAAGGATTAAGAAGCTGACAGCACTGGGACCATACCTACCATAGATCAGGTCAGGGTCAGATACGAGCCTCGGTAGAGGTGAAGAGTTGGCCGTGAGGCCGCTAGACCATGGGTGAGGGACAGGTTCCTGTTTTATTCAGTTAGAGGTCCCAGTGTTGTTGCTTTCACTAGATACACTACAATAACAATGTACCTGATATTGTTGATATGTATAATCTCTCCCTTCATTTCAAACTTGTTTATTATTCGCCTTTTAAAACATTGTTGCAGTTTTTGTCTGCTTTGTATAATTAAAAATTAGTATTTATTTGACTGCATTGGAGTACTGAAGTAGTTTTTGGAGCAACAATACATGGGACTTGTAGTGCACCAGAAACAGCATTTCTTTTGTAGAGTTTCACTCTTCGTGTGACTCTGTGTTTTTTCCTGTTATGTACCCTATTTGCTGTGGATTGCACCTCTCTACCAGGGGAGTTTTTTGGTCCCTTCACATTTAGTCTGTGCATGGTTTATTATTTTTTATTCAGTAGTGTTTTCTCCCGGTTAGTCTGTTTAGTGTTTTTTTGTCGTTTGTCTAGTACAGTCACTTCTGTAACTGCTGCTCCCCTTTACCCGCAATTTCTTATTCAACCCCCACTTGGCCCCTTTTTCCCATTCTGGGTATCCTCTAAGGTTTGTATCCTGAAGAAGTCTCATCAGCTCCAGTCTATCCCCACCATCAGAGGCTCTAGCGAATACTCCAGACGGGCACTGGCTCTACCTATTGTTGAGTTACCTGATTCCTCTCCTGTCTGTCATTTGTGTCTGCTCATCCGGTTCAGGGAGTACCTCACTTGTACTACCCTGTCCAGGAGATCCGTAACATTCCTGGAGATCCGTAACACTGTCAAGTGTGGGACCTTATATAGACAGGTGTGTACCTTTCCAAATCATGGTCCAATCAACAGAATTTACCACAGGTGGACTCCATTTAAGCTGTAGGAACATCTCAAGGATGATCAGTGGAAACAGGATGCCTCTGAGCTCAATTTTGAGTTTCATGGCAAAGGCTGTGAATACCTATGTACATGTGATTTCTTAATTTTTGTCTTTTAATAAATTTGCAAAAATCTCCCCAAAAAAATGTTTAATGTTGTCATTATGGGGTATTGTGTGTAGAATTTTGAAGAAAAAATTAATTTATTCTATTTTGGAATAAGGCTGTAATATAACAAAATGTGGAAAAAGTGAAGCGCTGTAAATACTTTCCGGGTGCACTGTAACTCCTATTGTGTGGAACTCAATTCTGTACGATAGGTATTGCGATGAAAGGGGCTGTGCTTCCCCTTTGCCAGCCAAGGTGGGTAGGGGGAAGCACCTACATTATACAGCAGGTATGGGATTAGGTATTTATAGGCAAGATTTACTAAGCTGCAAGTTTGGAAAAGTGGAGATGTTGCCCATAGCAATCAATCAGATTCTAGCTCTCACTTTCCTATAACATAATAGAGAATGTCAGCTAAAATCTGATTGGTTGCTATGGGAAACATCTCCATTTTTCCAAACCCGCAGCTTAGTAAATCTGGCCCTATGAGTGGAACAGCAGTTGGACAGAACACTAATCCACTTGTGTGACTTAAGGCTGCCCTATGGCAGCGTCACACAATAGTTCACTCCTCTCCTGTGTATTCTGGATCAGGTCGTAAGGAAAATGAAGTCCAATATTTCAGTTTATTTAACATTTCATCAGGGACACATAAGGGAGTAGAAAGAGAGAGAGAGAAATTTTACACGCATGGTACAAAAGTTGTAAATATTTTTTATTACAAAAAAAAAATACATTTATACAAGACTATTCTTTTATAAATTTCTATCAGAAAAACTATAAACAAAAGTGAAGTTGTATTTACTTTCTGATAAAACACAGGCTGCCATACATAGGATCAGCTATCAGATCCAGAGCCATGATTTTTCACATTGCTGTGGGTATGGATCAGATTGCATTTCGTTTTCCATTCTGCGCACATAAATTTATTTTTAATGACTCAGATGCCTGCCATATGCTATAAACAACCCTTTACTTCCTTGGTCTGTCGTTTTCAGGAACATCTGGGTCAAAATATTCCAAATATCATCCCAATTTTTTGTCACTAACTTTGGAAATCCATGATGATCCTGACAAAGCAGGCATTACATATGACTAGACCTGAAATTACTCTGATATATTCACAGCAGCCTTCCACGTGTTGTAGAGACGGGACGTAAAAGAAAGCAATGACTCCTTCTCCAATCAGGTGACTTGTGACATAGGCGTAAAGATCTTTTAGCCCGCTTAGATTCAGCGTCTAGGTTGGTTTAATTAATATCCTGTCTAATAGTGGTTGGCTCAGCAGTCGGACAGTCTGTGGAGTTTGATTGGGTGAACTTAAAACTGTAATACCATTGGTTTATTCATCTGTCAGTCACTGAAGAAGAGATTGTCATTAGCCGATCATAATCACGTGATAGTTATGTATGCCTGTGTTGGTATTCGCACGTTTAGCAGAATGTACGGTGAATGGAGTAAGTTTATTACTATCTCTCCACTACCACTGGGGTAACGTGGCTACTGGCTAGAGAATGTGAAGGAGAATTCTCTCTTATAGTGTAGTATACTGTTGCGGTGAGTGGGGAGAGAACTATCCCGCACCAAGGCATGCTTTGTCCAGATGGCATATATACAGGAGAGATTTATTTTACTTATTTTACATATTGCATTGATACAATGCATATGTTAATGCTAGAAATGGACAGGTAAACAGGTCCTGAGCCGGTGCTGGTTAGATCTACACTAAAGCTAGTTAGGAATTATTTTGGATGAAGGCTGAAATGCAGAGAACATGCTGCCTCCCTCCCAGCACACTGCTGTATAGGTACTTCATTCGTGTAAGCAACCACAACTGCCCTCTGCACTTCTTTAAAATAAGTCACATACACACGTTTTCCTTAAAAATGGTAGGCACCTGTGCTCAGTAACAAGTCTACCAGTGTCCACGTTGGTAGAAATGTCTCTGGAACATGCATACGTTAATTCTTTGTTCTTGTAAAACTGCCAATATGTGACTTGCTCCTGACAATTCGCTGCGCAGTATATATGCATACTGAACAAGTTGCAAACATACTGAGTATTCAGGCATATTTGAGTGCTGCATGTGACACACATGGCCATAATGGAAGGACTGTAGGCCTATGGCTCTATTTTGATAGGGCTGTTCGCTGATATTGATTACTAAGTCCCCGGTGGTCCGGTGGGGGCTTTTCCCCGAAAATGAATGGGTGAGTATACGAATTGCATACTCAGCCATTCATAAAAAGAAATTCTGTGATGGCTGTCATTCGAAATAGTGACAGCTGAAAAGCAACTTTCGGCTGTCCCTATTTCGCATTGGGGACTCGCAACGAATGGAAAATAGGAGAAATTTACCATTTTACATGGGAAATCCTCTGAAGCTGCTACATGTGCTGATCATACAATAGTCATATAACTGACATTTTAACACTGTAGCGTCCCACGATGCTGAAGAATCATCAGCATTGCATTGTTGTATTTGGAGCAAGCTAATTTCGTATAAGCGATGTCCTGATGTCTGTGAAAATATTTAGTTTGTACACTGTCCAGACGTTTATATGAATGATTCACATTTATCTTCCTGCAGTAATGCTCCCTTTATGGGCATGCATGTTGTTGTAGTAGCAGTGGATTAAGGGAACAGTAAAGACACAGATCCAGAAGCACTTTATGACTGTGACTTATGACTATGATAAAGTTGTGCATGAGATCCAGATGTTAGCACAAGAATCCATTAGACTTCATGGTCCGTGGTTGGGGGAGGCATTTAAATGGGGTATTAAAGGTGCGGTTTGCTAAGCACGCACATACTTAAGCATAGGCATATGCTCGGAGAGTTAAGTCTGCTAAAATCTATAGGTATGATGGGAGTGTCATTGAAGTTGCCTTGCCAATTAGATGTGTATTTTTGAGAGTCCACTCATTTATTTCATTCTTATCTGTGAATCTGGTCTTGTGTGTACAGGTAGGGCTGCTTTCTGATATTGTTGGGCCTAAACTATGGCACTTCACCCCACTGTGACACCATGTGATGTTACATATAGGTATAGTGCTGTGAACCTGCGTGAAGGCTTGTGTTTAAGAAGTTTGTCTGTCTCCTACCACCGCTAGCTGCCGCTGGAGAGCTGAGGTGTGTATTGGCAGGCCCTCTTCTTTCTCTGGGCCCATGACTCCAGTTCTGGCTGGCTTCCCCTGATGGTGGCCCTGTGTACTTATGTCTGGTTTCCCTAATCATCCCTTAACATCATGGGTTAAAATCATGTATTGTTAGGACATTTCCAGTGTGTAGCCAGCTTTACCCAAAAAGAACAATTCTGCACCTTGGCAAAAACATGTAGAATTGCAGGTGGAAGCAAATTAAAAATGGACAGACAGTTGAGATGTGGTGTTTTTTTTCCAACTCTAAATTAGAGTTAAAAAGTAAAGGTATTCAGTATTTATGTGCAATATGCCAAATCAGCCAGTCTTTTTACTGCATGAATAAACCTTAAAATAAATTTGCACCCATTACACTGTATCCTGGCTTATCGAGGTGCAGATTGGTACCTTTATGTACAATTATTTTCATTGTTGCCTTTAAAAATCAAAAGGCTTTGGTGAACTTTGCGTTTCTTTTGCACTAAACTGTATATATTTTTTTTAGGAAAAATTATAAATATTGTGGTGGATGAAAACCAGGAACAGTCTATGCCTTCTTTAAATATATTCATCTGAAGTGTTAGCAATTTCTAAAACGTCATTCTCAGCATTTCAATACAAAAAAGTAAGTTGTTAAATATTTTAAAGCATAACATAACTGTATCACCAAAATTTAAGGCAAGAGATAAAAAAGGATTCTAGTTTGATAAGCTTACACTGAAGTTTATTAGAAATTATGAAGAAACAGATAAGGAGCACTTGGCAATGGAAGTTTGTTCAACTGCTTGCAGTGAGTTCATTTCCAGCATATAAATTGGCTTGCTATGGTAAGGTAAGTAGTATTTATAAAAAAGAACTCCTCCTTATTGAATGCCCAGTGCAGTGCAGAATTACAGTTATAAGATCTTCTGCAATTTGAGAGAAACTGAGGTTGTGTGAGGAGGTGCTAAGGAATGTATGTGTACAGTAGATGTTCTGTTTAACAGAGTAATTGAAATTAATTTGATTAACAGCAGTGCAAGCTATCTGGGACTTTTCTATGCTAAGGAACAGGTACTAAGATCCTATCACATAGATCGAATCCCTAAAAATCTGAAAGGTTAAAAATGGATCATTGGATTGCTCGATGCACAAATTGCAAATGCAGCTGCTTAGGTGTGTCTGAGTAGAGAGGCTTTCCACCCCTCTGGACGCTGGGAAATATGCTCCTGTAGTTACGGTTGACTGGAGCGTATGAAGACTCATACACACTAGGTGATTAATACAATTCAGCTCTGGGGACCTCCCCAGAACTACCTTTATTTATACGGTATATAATGCACACGTAAGCTGTTTTCATGTAAATATGTTTTAATTAATGGCTTATAGCCAAATCAACAAATGACTTCTGGTAAAAGTGATGGTACATGTCTAGTTTCTTATCTTGTTGATGTTTCTCTTCGTACTGAGAATAATTCCAAGACTCTTCTGGACAAGCAGCCAACTCTTTGTTTTCAGAAATATTATTTTAAGTCTAAAGCAGGGACCTTTTCAACAGATAATCTTTCGCCCAGTCAAAAGATTGTTTCACCAGATCAGGGCCGGATTACCCACAAGGCAACCTAAGCACCTGCCTAGGGCCTGGTGAGCCCCAGGGGCCCTTATCAGACGAGAGCTGTCACTTCTGACATGCAGGCTTTCTTGGGGGGCCCCAAACCGGCATTTTGCCTAGGGCACCATGAGTTTTAAATCTGGCTATTCTAACAGTGTGTACTGTCCAAAGATCTCCTAATAGATTAAGTACACACTACAAAATCAAGATATCTTTTCATGGCTGATTTGGCATATTAAGAGATCCAAAAGATCAAATTGAACATTTTTAAAGCATATTTGGACGGTACACACTGGTAAGATATCTGGTGCAACGATCTTTTGAGTGTGTGATTCAAAATATTATTTTTAGAAAAATCCCCAGTGTGTACCCTGCCTTAGGTTATCTTTGTCTTTTGCATCAAGGGATTCTATAGTCCCCTATCTGTTTATTTTGGCTGCTTGTGCCTTATGCATTTCATGGAAACACCATCCACAACTGTCTGAGCAACCTGTCCTGGAGAGAGCACAAAATACTCGAGATTAAGATTAATTGAATATAAAAACACAAAACCTATAAACAAAAGAAGGCATTTTTTGTTGAAGCATGGTTTATTTAGAGATTTCGTTTATTTTTAATCTTGTACAGTAAAGCTGGCCATTACGCAGTGTCCTGGTGACCAAAACAATACTATGATAGCTGTGGACATCATAGTGACCACCAGATAATTAGTTCCTTACACGTATTCTAACAGAATTATTGGGCTATTTGTGCAAATTGGTCCATGCCATACAGTGCACAATATTCAGCTGATTGTTGTATACCATGTGGCCAGATTTACTTATTTCTCTTCAGTGGGCTTCAGTTGAAGCTATCAGTTCCATCTATGCATTTTAAACCAAACCCAATATATTTTAACTATTTTTTACTCGAATTAAGAAATACAGACAACCTTTTTAAACAGATATTTGTACTCTGCTAAATGATGTGTTTAATATGTTAAACTGTATAACTGAAAACTAATAAATGCCATTATATTATGAACCCATCCACAGCATTCCATATTATTTTGAATTGTGTCTTTGTCTCCTGTCTTGAGAAAAATGTGCCCATAATATTAAGCACAAGTTTATTGTAATGCATATTTATTAGTTTTTTGTAATGCATTTCCTCTTTAATTAGTTTAGTTTTATTACAGGGTAAGTGATCTCAATAACAATATTATATGGTTGCAGGTGCCATTATGGAAGTAAGCCACTCTGTGAAGGAGAGAACAATTGCTGAAAATAGCCTAGTTATCCTTTTGCAGGGGCTGCATGGACATGTTACGACTGTTGACCTACGGAATGAAAGCTCTGCTACAGGCGCTATAGTCAATGTGGATGCTTTTATGAATATACGTCTGGCAAATGTTACATATATTGATCGTCATGGAAAGGAGGCAAAACTGGATGACTTATTTGTTACTGGACGCAATGTGCGTTATGTCCATATACCAGATGAAGTGGATATTATCCACACCATTGAAAAAGAGTTGAAGAAGGTGCAAAGTGTTCGGGGGTTTGGTGGGAAAGGAAGAAAGGAGTTTACTTTAAAGAAGCACAAGTAATTAACAAACTATTCAAACTGAGACAAAATGAACAAGCTATCATTTTTTTTATATTTATAGTCTATTTAAAATGAATGAAATTCATGGCAGGTGGGTTAAGACTACTCCAAAATAATTCTCCAAGTCAGGCCTGGCCAACTTGTGGCTCTCCAGGTGTTGTGAAACTACAACTCCCAGTATGATTTGTCAGTTATCAGCTATACCTAAGCAGGGAAAAGCATGCTGGGAGTTGTAGTTTAACAACACCTGGAGAGCCACAGGTTGGCCAAGCCTGCTCTAAGTAGTTTGCTCTATCATTTTTTTAAACCAGTCCACAAAAGAGATGTGACACCATGTTACATGCCTAGTTATTTTTGTATTGACTGCGGACTTCTTCTTTCAGGTGCACTATTCAATTTCTTCAGTGTCCCAAGGGAAGTTAGTTAGGATTTGTTTTGATTGTTACTTTGCAAGTGTCTGTAAATTTTAATGTATGTTATAATCAGCATACAGGTTCAACTTCATATGAAATCAGGGTGTACACTGAGGTTTTTTTTTTTTTTTTTTGATGTCTCATGAAATGTTGGGCCAAGTCCCAAAGGTCTTAATTTTCCACCACACATGAACGTAGGTTCTGATTTATCCTACTGTTTAGTGATATTTAGGGGCAATTTTAAGCTTTCATTTATTGTTTGACACCTGCTTTTTCTTGTAATAAATAATTTTTCCATCTTGGAGATTTTCGGCCATGTCTTATTTCAGGTAGTATTGTATTCTTGCTATGGGTTTACCTACAGAATAAAGCTGGCCATACACTAGAGCGATTATCTGGCCAATCACTCTGTGATCGGCAAATAACCACTGTAGTTAATATCCAAGATCAATTTTTCAAATGCCAAATAAACGCACCAGAAATGCTCTGGTACGATTATTTGGTCTTTTGACATGTTTGATTCAATTCTGGAGCAAGCTCACAATATTTTAAGGGAGCCAATCATTGTGTCTTCCTTTACATCTCCATTAACAATATAGTTGTGACTGTAAGGGCCTGATCCAGAGCTACGGCCGCGAGCGAGCGTACGCTGATCGTAAGCGAAAATTCGTGAAAAAAAACGCACAACGCATGTGCAGTATGACAACTTCCGGTCGAGCGAAGGACATGAGCGTACAGCGCGCAAATTTTCAGCGTATTTTTCGCCCAAGGGGCGTGCGTTTTTTACGACGATAGTCTGGACGCTCGAGTTACTACACAGAGGCGGGGATAGCCATTTAAATTGTACAGTATGGGCGTGCTAAGCCCAGTACGACCAGCGTATCGGTACGAAAATTCGCACGTACGCTGGAAAATCTTAGGGTAGGGTTCAGCCGACGTAAGCAGGTACAATCAATGGGAGTGTTATGGGCGTGAAAGTTTATACGCCCGGGCTACGAGCTACGCTCGCGTGTGATTGCGGTCGTAGGTCTGGATCAGGCCCTAAGAGTGTAAAGCATCCTGGTAGTAATCGCATGATAGAGCCACTGGAGCTGCTTTTAGACTCCATTTACAGAAACTGACAAACAACTGAACAATTGTTTTAATTTGGGTGCAAAGCAAATATAAATACAATAATGGACATAAAATAATTTAGTAATGTCCTTTCATACAAAATCTTTATCAAGAAATGGTCTAATGTGCAGCTTATATTAAATAAGATTCTTTGTAGCTCCTTATAAATATGTTGTTAATAATAATTATACTATCAGTGTCCATAACATATACTCCTGGCATCTGGATTTCAGTGAGGCCTATGTTACATAAAATCTGACACCGGTTTGGTAGTTATGGAACTGTAGTGAGCAATCTTGTTTGGAAAGTGAGTCATCATGCTGACTTGCAGTCCAGGCCACGTCAGCTCTTGCAAATACCACACAGAAAACAGCTGTGACACATAACTATTTTGTCCGTGGGAACCTATTTGCACTTGGTTTAGAGAGTGAAAGCTCCTCGTTTTCTAAAAGCAGATGAATAAATATTGATCATTCTGGGTAAAATGTGTTTTGTTTTATAATAGTGCTAGTTATATGGTAGTTTATAGTAAGTTGTGAACCTCATGATCTATGCCAAAACTTGGGTGTTTATGGGTCATGGTCATAACAGCTAGTCTTTATGGACCTTTATGGATTCACACCTAAGTGTGACATCCATAGGTCCAGATACGCATGTGTCTGCACCTACTTGAATTGTCCCCTCTCCGGCACTGTTTTTAGGTACCTAATGGCACTTACAAGTGCTATAGGCAACTTAGGCAAACCGTGCATGTTTTCCTTCTTAAGAGAGAAAATACGCACAGAGAATGGCTCCCCCACCCACCCTTTTCTCCTTACTTCCCCCGGGGGCTGATTAAAATCACAAAAGCTGCACCTATGAAGCCTCTGCTTAAGGGCCTATGACCTTTCCTGTGCAAAATCATGATAGCTTGTACTTTGGTAATCACAGGATGACAATGATTTTATCACATATCCATTCTCTGCGCTGACTTTAAGAATGGTCATAGATTCTTCCTATCACCCAGTTTTGAAGTCACACCCTATTAAAGAGCCAATATTATGCTATATGACCCATTTATGGAACATTTAGGGAGGCTTTTTCTGACCTCTCCTGGTGGCAGTTCAGATTTTAGGACCCTGTGCAGGTTGGTCCACATGTGTTGGCCATAACATTTGGGCTATAAAATAGCCCCAACGACAGTCACTTTTGTCCTCATAGGACATTGTGGGGCTGATTCAGAGCTGCACTTAAAACTTTTTTTTTGGGTGCAATAGTTCGCCTGAGCAATACCAAGTTGAACTGCAAGGGGAGATCATTTTATATTGTGAAACCAAAATTAGAACTAAGAGGTGAAGTGTTTTTGATCAACTCTAATTTATAGTGTAAACCTAAAACTATGCAGTGTCTGAGGTTCATATACAAAAAGTATTTTCCCTGCATGGAAAAGTTTTCAAATTAATTAGCATCCTTTACTTTGCAAAATAGTTTAGCTGAGCTGTACACTTGCACCTGATTTGCCCTTATTCCCAAACACTGAATCAGCCCCTGCGTCAAGAAGGTGTGTAAACTCCCCAAACACATTTTGCTACATCTGTGGTGAAATTAATTTTAAACGCTGTTTGACTCCAGTCCTGAAGCAGTGATATGAGCATTACTTTGTAATCTAAGTCGATGACCAAGTCAGAAACTTGGCTCCTCGTGTTTGCTGTGTTACTTGTGTCAGACTCCTCACAGGTTAGTGAAAGGGTTCTCTGCACATGAATTTAGTTGTTCCAATGATTTGGGAGGAACCACAGCACAGACTGCTACTTTTAATTGTCGAACATTTCGTCATCAATTTTAAGTCAAAGCACGCTACCTAAATTTACCATCTGCCATGATGCCTGTGCCTCACAGTGAAGACATGTCAAGGCCAAAGCTTCCAGAAAACTTCAGACTTCAAAAATATGAACAAGAAATGGAGTATGCAGAGCATTGTGAGGATCAGGCAAGTCTTTACCCAACCATTGTGTCTCCCTTTACATCTCCTAAACCACATTTCATCACTCGATGGGATCTCAATGACCTTGTCTGAGATTTGAATCTGTCTGAAAGGCAAGTAGAACTGTGCTCCAGATTGAAAGGATGGACATCCCTTCACAATGACACTTAAGTATATGTTTTCAGACGGAGGCATAGTGACTTTAAGGATTTTATTTGCCCTTGAAGATGGACTATTCTTTTGTCATTATGTCCATTCTGTTATGGAAGCACTTGGTCATGAATACAAAATATAAGATTGGAATCACTGGAATAGTGTTGGCTTACCTTTGCCTACTTAAGGCAGATAATCCAGAGGCTAAAAGAAGGGATTGTTGTAGGTCCTCAAATAAGATCTAATCCCACATTTCAGTTATGGTTATCTAAAAATTGTGCAATGGTGGTTTTGAAAAAGACAAGAAAATATAAAGTGTCTTTCTTAGTCACGTCAGTGGTTCGGCAGGTTGTGATGACGCTGCTCGGGTTGTGATTGGTCGTGCGTGAGTCGAAAAAAAGCACTGGTTATAAGCTACTATGTTTCCATTTGAATTAATAAAGCACCTGCCTTCTAATATGGAATAATATTGCATAGGGAAACAGACAATACTAGACATTTAAATCACTATATGCAGCTCAATTGTGATGCCTCATGTATGTATTCTTGACTGTAAAGAAAAACAGATTTTTCTTTATTTTATTTTTTTTATTAATGTTTCTTAATTTGGATCAGTAACTTTTCAGTAACCAGTTCTTATCTTTTCGTTACTGAGTTTTCCACTCAGTCAGTAGCACTTGTTCAAAATGAAACATTGCACAGTAGGTAAGCCTACTTCTCATTGAATAACATGCCAGATATTAGCAGCTGGAACTTAGTGCAATATATTTGGCTGCAGAGGTTTGATGTAGGCTGACTCATACTGGGTGTTGTCTGTGGTAACAATATCAGCCTCTAGCCCACACACAGAAAATTATGTTTGTGTATTTCTTTATACACAAGTGATGCTTGCTGATAAAATGTGATTCTAAACTGCTGTAATGTGCATATAAAAAATATACAATCTACACATCAACATGGAAGTAACTTGCAGGTTGGTCATATTTATTATTAACACTTATTTATATTGCGCCACAAATTGTCTGCGCGCTTTACAGAAAACATTAGACATTCACATCAGTCCCTGCCCCTACTGGAGCTACATACTAAGGAAACACGCACGCACGCACGCACGCACGCACAGACGCCAATTAACCTACCAGTATGTTTTTGGCATGTGGGTGGAAACTGGCGCACCTGGAGAAAACCTACACAAACACAGGGAGAACATACAAATTCCACACAGATAAGGCCTAGTCTGGGAATTAAACTCATGACCTCAGCATTGTGAGGCACAAGTTCTACTCACTTAGACACCGTGCTGCCCATATCTGCCCTGTGTTTTATTTCATTGTAATCAAGTTTTAGTTGACAAGCTCCTCTAGGTGTATAAATAGGTTACAATCCTATTTCAATCAATACTACAAGCACTTTTGTGCTGCATTCTTTTTCCTAACTGACATACATCCTGTTTATACAGAGAAAAATATTAAACAAATTAAAAATATGGTTAAATTTACAAAATATGTACAGGAAAGTCTATTAACACAACTTTTGTCAAAAAGGCACTTACCTACCCAATTATTGGGTTTTTTGTGATGTCTCTGTAACACAAAGCATGTAAGCTTCAATAAAGGTAGTCTATCTGAGTTAACCAGTTTGAGCAAAAGAAAAAAGGATATGAATGCTGAGTGGGGAAGCAGAGACTCATTCATCTGCATTTTACACTAAACTTAAAGAGTAGGGGTCGGATTCAGAGTTGCGTATCCGTGCGGAAATGCGCACTGCGCATGAAGTGTATTTTTGGACGTAAAGCAGGCGCATGCGATGCCATTTTTCTATCTCCGTCAGCTTACGAATCCATGTTTATTCGTATGCAAAAAGGGGGCATGTTTGAATACGTTAATGTATTTTTGAGGCGTTTACTAGCTGATTTGCGTGCATCCATATTGACAGTTTTGCACGCACTTACTACTTTTCTTTGCACCAGCCCTGACCATGGTACAAGCTTATTTAAAACAGTTTTTTTTTTATTTGGAAAAGGCCTCAGGGCAGACACACGACTCATTTACAAAAAAGGAAATAAAGCTGCTACAACACTAATAAAGATACAAACAAAGAAACGGAAAACTGCAGGAATATTTGATACTGTGAGGAATTTAAACATAGGTTTCTTTAGTTTGTTTCATGCGCACACCCTTTTTATAACATTGACAACTTTTTTATTGTTGGTATGATAAAAACAAATGTTATTTTTGTAGTCATAAAAATTGTTAGATTTCTTTTGTATGTTGTTGGATACTGTAAATAAAAACACAGTATACAAATTAATTAGTGTTACAATTTAAATATATNCATTTTCCAAACACATTTATTAAAAAAAAAAAAAAAATTCATTAAAATAAAGAATACACTATTGTAAATTTCCACATCCACCTCTATTTGAGTTAAACGTATGTGGATGGCAAAATGTGTCCTTACCATAGGCGTATCTAATGGGTGCAGGATGTGCAGTGCACACGGGCCCCTCAGAACGGGGGGCCCTGTGGCATGCATCCTGGGTTGGAAGGGGAAGTGGGGCCATTCAGCATCTATTTCTTCCCTCTAAGATCTTCCAGAGGGAAGAAATAGATAGTCCCCCTTCCCCTGTGGTGAGACTGTCCCGATTCGCGGGCTGAAAAGGGGCTTAACAGCGCTATAAGCCCCGCACCCTTTCGGCCAACGAATCGGGATAGTCCTGTCTCAGGGAAGGGGGGGCCATGTGCAAATCCTGCACAAGGACCCCCTCACTTCTTAAAATGCCCCTGGTCCTTACAACTACGCACACCTCATTCCACTCAATTGATAAATTAGATGGGAGCATGGATGTGCTTCTGAGAATGCATAGCTGTATTCCAAATGCGTGTGATTCACGCTTTCATTTTTAAGTGAAAATGCGCAACTTTGAATAGGCCATATTTAAATTAATTTGCGCACTTCCCTCTCGCGCATGCACACAACTCTGAATCAGCTCTTAAGCGCACAGAACTATTTTATAGTCCTCATATGACCCTCAACACAAACAGAATGTTCCAATATTAATGCAATAAGTTTGTAAATGAGTGAATCTATGGAAGAAGCAAATTAACAGAAGGCTTTGGTATTCTAATGATGGCTATAGGAAACATTTCCGTATGGAATAATGCGGTTATAAAAATAAACAAAAGATCATAGGACACTTATTAACAGATTTTCTCTCTTTAAAAAAAAAAAAACATCAAAAAACTTTCTTTTTAATTTAAAATGCATCTTGTTTTGATACTTCCACTCATATAAGTGCAGTCTGGCAAACTTTTCGGTTCCTGCACTAATTTGTAATGCAATACCTTATGACATACATTCAGACATGAAACAATTCTCACAATAAAAAAAACAATTAAACTCAACCTGCCTGTGTTCTTTGTCATAATTTCCCCTACTTTACTTTAGGAACCCAGCACAGCATTAATAGTATAGCAATAATTTAATGCCAAGTATATGCAATTGCCAATCATGCAAAACATTCATCATAGAAGCATCAGGGAACAATGACTATTTTACTTACTCTTATTACACATTATTTTAATGGATGTAGTTAGTAGTGCATACTATGCAATTCTATATATAACTTAAAACTTCGCACAACGATCAATCTGACTGTAACTGAAATACAATTACTATTTTAAAGGGGCTTTAAACTATTCTTTCCCAGCAAACCAATCAGAGCCACCTCCATTCACAACAAGCACCAAATCAGAGGACAGCCGCTTCAGGATGACGTCATTACTCTTGAGAGTGGAGGCACGGCTTCAGTACGCGATAACTGTTGGTAGTAACCAATGGGACGAGCTTTGTTTCGGTTGGAGAGGGCCTTGGCCGTTGGTAAGCGTACTGTGATTGGTCACTCGTGTTGCGGAGAGTTATGCGTAATTTCCGTTGTCAAGTGCGCAGCGATGGAGAGCCGGGGTTGGTAAGCGGCGGAGGCCTCCCGGTGTATCTCCCTCTCCGCGCACGCACCGGGGCATGAGCCCGGTCTTTGGTAGTCCGGGTAGCTGCACACCGAGGTGAGATCCACATTATTTTGGGTGGGGCGATCAACTGGCGAGAGAGGTAGGATTCTAAACAAGAGGAGGTATTAATTGGCCACAGGTAGTATGCACAAGGCTGATAGTGCGGTTGTGCAGGTGAGAATCGGGTAATAGCAGGAGTAATAGATGTGGTGTAGTTTGCACCCTGGATATCGCTTAGTGTAGAGTTCAGATTTAGGTTCCTGTTAACTGGGCTCTTTGTGTTGATAACAATGTCCTGGAAATGTTTGGATATCATTATGGGAGGTTATGTTTGTAGGTTTAGAATGGATGCCCTGTACGTTATTAGAGGAAATAAGCTAATACTCTGTAAAAGTATGCTTTAATGACCACTGTTTTGCAGTGTTACATACACGCACGTTTCATAAAGAGATTTGGATTCTTGCCCATGTGCATTATTTATTCCTATATACTATTAAGATAGGCTTGCTTTTTATTTAAGTGTAGGGGTGCAATTCTTCCCAAGCAGTTATTTTTAGGATTCTGACTATAAATGTTAACAAGTTACAAGAAATGACCGTTTACAACATTTCAGAAATCTGTTGTAAGCTCAACTTCATCATTTTTTTTATATAGCAACTCTTGCTTCTCATTGCTTAAATAATGTTTTGAGTAATTTTTCTTCTGTTGCATTGTACTGTATTTCTATTTTTCTGTCCTATGTTTCAAGAATTTTGTGCCATGGTCCAAAGGATTATGGTGACAGGCTTTAATTTAGTTTGCTGTTAATATTTATTGTACTATAATACAATTTTCCTTTTTTGGCCTTTGTTTTAGGCTTTGTCACCTTTTGTGTTTTATGTATTTCAATGTACCTTAAGCTAACGCTGAATACACACTTATGCAATTATTGTGCTGATCCTGGTTCCAGACAATTTTAAACAATATTATAAGTGTGCACGCTCCCATAATTTAGATTTTTAGTGATTTTTAAAGTTGCATCTGAGTTGGTTTTATAAATGTCATTAAAAATCACAATCTCCAACAACCATCTGTGCAACCTTTTGTGATAGCTACTTGCGAAGTAGCGCCTTGGTAAGCATGCATATTTACCTCTAATTTTCCTGGTCTGCCCCATACATGCTCGTTAGTGAAGTGCCATATATTGAATACAATAGCATATCAGAAAAGGCTTTTCTCATCTTTGATTATTCCTTTGTCCAGACACTGCTATTCATTTTTTTTTCCCCCTCTTGTTCAGTCTTTGCACTAAACGCTAATGTAATCTGCTGTTAAATTGTTATAGTTTCCACACTTAAATTTGCAGTTTTTGTGAAATTGTAAGAGTGTAAGAGCCATCGCATCGTGTTTCATGTATAATTGCATAGGTGTTTCTCAGGCTAAGGAAAGCCCTTCACGGGCTGGTGAATTGAAACATTACATTTTTTTTTTTTATCATGCTGGAATCATTTCATTGGTTTTCTTTGTTGTATTTATCTACAAAGTGTTTACATATATATATATATATATATATATATATATATATATATCCAGCACCAAATCACGTGTATATATTATACTGAGAAATTACATTATGATTGTATGTGAAACTAGTTTTAAGGTAGAATATCGCTAGCCAGTTATTACCTATCCATACATAAATACATTATGTCTGCTGCTAGGGAATGATAATTATTGTTCGTTAATTTATATTATTTGGGTTCATTTTTGGACCTTGACTTATATGCTGTTGTGATTGTACATGTTTACTTTTGCAGTTTGCTTTATGGGGTACATGCATTTTCTGGGATCATATCAGGAATTTATTGGCATGTTACTGCCAAGCACAGTACCACTTTTTTGATACTAGATTGTATTAATTA
>WWET01007116.1:18600-47280 GCA_011038615.1 Limnodynastes dumerilii
AAAGAGTATGCAGTAGTGATGGGGTTTTATTTGATTTAAGTCTTAATTAACCACTAACTTTCGGTTTAATGAGAGGATGCTAAATATACAAGTAAACTGTATAGCTGTACCATAATTTATTTAATAGCTTTTATAACTGTATATGGGATGTAGACATTTGTAGTTAATTGTAATTAATATGTAAACTTGCCTAGTAGATTTCCCTTATGCAGGCATGTAAACAAGGGAATTAAGTTGCAGTAATTTGCTATTACAAATCTGTTTAACGTACAGGTGATAAGACAATTATTTAATATCTTGTTTGGTAATATTGATCTAAGCATTGTTTTCCCCATCTTTAGAATCGACACCTAGATGGTCCTGTGTTTAATCTACTGTGGTGATTGTTCATAATTGCAAGTATTTATTAACAGGTTGTTTTTACCGCCATCATATTAAGTCGTGCTTTACAGAGAATATTTCTCAGTCCTATCAGTCCCTTCCGCGTCGGGGTACATTCTAAGTTCCCTTAAACACACACACATTTCCTTATTAGTTATTTTAATTTGTATAACTTACTCTACAGAGTTCATGCTCTTCCCTTGCAATACACAATTTTTTCCCTCTAGGACAGGTTTCTTAACCTTTATTGGTACTTGGACCATTGTGGTACTATGGGGTTACTGAGCAAGGTCGTAAGAAGGTAGCTGTACTTGTATTTTAACTAGGTATAATACCAGATTGCAGTGGACATATTTAAGTAATCTTGGAGCCTGTATGAAATAATAAATAAATAAATATAATCTGTGTGTTTATTCAGACCATATTTTTCTTAACTAATTGATGACAATCCAGTTTCATTTATTTGTTTGTTTGCTCATGTCTTCTCCTAAATAGTGAGCTCAGTATTTTTTATTGCTCTGTGTGTGGTGTTAGTGATTTTTTAAATTATTTTTTAACAATTAAATAAACTCAAATTGCAACAAATAAGTCGAATGAGTCATTTTGACATTTTTTTAAACATGTAAAAAAAAGTCTACTTTCTGCCTTCAAATCTTAAGCAATGTTGAAATCAACCTCATATTTACCTTCATATTGGGGTGATGATATAGTAAAAATAGCAGTTGTCTAGTAGTCTAAACATTTTTCCAGATGGAATTTTAGCATCTGGCAACAAGGAAGGGAAGATAATAAGCAACTAAGTGAATAGTGTAGATAAGAATAAAGTAAATGGTCATGTTGTTTATTACATCACTTATAAGTTGTGTCAAAAGTAAATTTTATTTTTTTGTTGTGTGCTTTGGTTTTTGGGGTGTTTTATTTCTGTTAGAGGGACCTTTGTGTTATTCAGAAGATCATTTTTAGAGTTTAGTGGCTTGAATCTGGTGTTGCTGAAGTATTAACATATAATTAGGTCATGGACATTTTATGGTTTTACAGACTATTGTACCACTAGAAATTTAAGCGTTGTAAACTATCTACACTATTGCAACATGTTCTTTAAAGTAGTCTTGATTTTTCTACAATTGTGGTTACATTGGCAAGAAGTGGAACATTACAAATCCAGTAAAGAGTTGATATGTTAACATATTTAACACATTGTTATACCTGTGATAATTAGTATTTTGAAATGTTCAGGATGAATTTTGCATGTTAGCAGTCTGACATGTTTGTTGTAGACATAGTTTTCTATGATTACTGCAGTGTTCTGGGGGAGACTTGGGCATATGCCTCATGCCTGCTTAGATGGCTTGTATGGAAAAAGTGTTCCCACGCACCTCTGAATAAATGTACAAAGGAGCTTTGTTCTGCAATAAATGCTCCTATAAACACAGACTCTTTCCTTTACACACAGCATCTGCCATTTGGCAGGCAATATTGAGAAGGTGGGAGGCCATATTGTCCTCTTCACTGCCACACTGTTGTGTTCATCTTGATCCAATACTGTTATTTTTGGCAAGATACAGGAAAATACAGGTTACATCAAATAAAGTTCTAAACCTTCTTTATGCTAATCTTGACTTGCAAAGTTGATCTTCGTAAGAACTGCAGATGAAAATAGGCTGAACAACGATAAAATTATATGTTGTTTAGAATGTAGTTTTTTAAATATGTGCTACATTTTATACAATGGAGCATTTATAATAACTTATTTTTTCCATGCATTGTAGAAATAATGTTTTGATAGATATAAATTTGACAGTCATCCTTTGAATATAGGGAGCAAATCTGGGTTCACACTTGTCCAATTCTCATGCAATCCGACCTACTGGTTTGTCCGACATAACATAGGTGTGTGTATGATCACTCGGCCGGTAAGAGCATCCAATCCAGGCCCGGTCAAGAATTTTTACAGCTGCTTAAAAATCATAAAACCCTGTTGTTAATCACCCTTTCAGTTTACAATTGTGTACCCTCCTGAGACTGGTTTGTCCAATTTTTCTTCTGATACTAATGTGGAGCTGATCCAGAGCTGTGTTTCTGTCAGGTCTTCTGATGGAAGTGCAGCGGGAATGAGCACTGCACATGCTCACAACAGGAGCAAGTACAGGAAGATGGGCTGTCTGATCTGCGATGGTGGAACTAGATGTTCCATTAACTTTTTTTTCTTTTATTTAAATATTCACATTAGAAGAAAAAAGTGTCTGCACTTTCTGCGATAAACTTGCACCATCTCAGGGGATGGTGAAAGTAATAAGTGCAATAATTTTCAATGTGAAAATGACCCATGTGTCTCATTTTTTTATTACATTTAGATTGTGAAATAAACATATTTAAAAAAATAAAATAAAATTATGCCAGGGTAGTAGTGGAATACGGCTACTGTGCTCTGGTATTAGTGTATCTTAATTAAAAGAGCATTGCAGTGGGTTTTTAAATGCTGGAAATGTAAGCATTTAAATGGCTAAGTGGCAGGGGCTTATGACTGTACAAGGTGCAGCCTCTGCTAATACGTCTCTGACTGTGTGAAGGGGTGCACGCCTGACCCATTGCCGTAAGTCCTATCCAGAGTTCCTATTTCTGTAGGACGCATAGCGCATATGCGCTAATACTTTGGATCAGTTCCTGTGTATAGTGACATAATCCTTTTAGCAGATAATTTCAGCAAATGGGAATCTGATGTCTGCAGTAAAATTGGATTGGTGTGTATGCATAGATCTGATGTAGGTCCAAGGAGGTTTGTGTTCTTATCTTCACACATCCATACACTCATGACAGACTTAACTAAAGAGTAGGCAAATTAATATAAAATTGACCTAGAAAAATAGTGTCAAGATTGAAAGTAATTAGCCATCAGTGGCCATCAGGAATATATTTAGCCTAGATAATAACCCCTCTGGAAGCCTTGCATGCTGTAATGCTGCCATATGTGCAGTTTGTATATGCAATCCATGTACAGGCCATTCCAAATTTTGAGAATACGGGCAAAACAAGTGAAAGTGTACAGATCGGCTAAACATTTTGCAAAGAAAGGGTGCTAAATAATTTTAATTCTTTTTCATACAGGGAAAATACTTAACTCTTGCACACAGAGCTCATATACTTCATAGCTTTATTTTTAAATTAGAGTTGCTTTAAGAAACTTCTCCCCTCAGTTTCTAATTTTGCTTTCACAATTTAAATCCCCCTTGCAGTTTAAAATGCTATTGCTCAGGTCTGCACTTGCACCTAAAAAATAGTGCAGCTCTGTAATTTGTAAGCAGAGGCAGACCATTTAAAGTGACCTGTAATAGTAGTATGTTAAAATGAAATGACAGGCTGTTTTAGGAATGTGTTAGGATATCTGAGCTTGTGTGTAGACTAGTTTTCTTGCCACTCCTATGATGCAATATATGTAAATAACTATACTATTCTCTAAGGTTGGTAATGAATAGGTTACATAGAGGTCCTCTGTGGCAAATTCTCCTGGTAACTTGTCACACAACTCTATGGCTGTAGCATAACAACACATCTAGTTTTATGTAATAATGTCATCATTTTATGTAAAAGATCTCATGCTCTATTTAAAGATTGACATAGTAGCAGCACAGAATTCACTTTGTATCTTTTAACTTACCTGATATACATTTAATATATTGAGAATTTAATCATTCAGATTTAGTGACATTTTAAAAGCATCTGTACTTTTTTTTGTGACTTTTACAGAATAGGAACTTAGATTAATGGTAAAAAATAGTCCGATATTTTGTGTGTTTGTGTCTGTGTTAAAACTTATTTGACCTTGAGGTTTGTATGTAATTAGTCTAATAGTTATTCTCTCAATTGAGAATATACAGGTTTTTTTTGTAGGTTTTAACTTTGTTTTCTATACAAAAGGTTTAAATCCTAAAAAAATGTAGATTATGTATTATTCTATGCTATTAGAAATAAATAAATAGGACCAACTGGATGTGCCAAGTGGCTCTTATCTGCCATTGCATACTATATTTCTATGTACATTTGCTTGTGAAGGCAGATGGAGAATTGTCTGTTCAGGAACTGACTGTGAAATCAGTAGGTGGAGAAACTGTTGGAAAAAGGCACACATGTGAATGAATAAGCAGTGTTTCACCCATACATAAATGTCTCCTATGCTTTTCTTTTCCAGATAGAGGATGAAGAGAAGAGCATCTGAAAGGGTTTCTGGTGAGACCTCTGCCAGACCCAAGACGCTTTGCAGTAGTATCTCGGGAAGTAATGCCAAGAGAGCTGGACCTTTCATTCTGGGTAAACTCAATGTCTTTACTTTAATATCCTGCTTCCAGTGTTACTAGAAAAGATAGATAAGTGACCATAATGCTTGTGGTATTGCTGAGGTTAAGGTAGAGTTTTGCTTACTGTGTATGTAATAGAAAATCTAATTTTTTTTCCCCTCAAGCAAAAGTGTTAAATGTCATTTCACTGATTTGCAAACAGCAATATTTTCATTAAAGACTCAGAACTCCAATACTTTTTTTTATTTTTTATAGTAGATTACTTTTAAAATATGGCAAGTATGTGGGAGGGGGGCCTAAAAGACAAGTGCTATAAGGTTGATGCTTCTTGCACAAATACCATCACTGAAAAGCACACAAAACATTCACAATAAATGAGAATAGATACAGTATGAAGCGATCGTGCGATAACTAATGCTATGTTACAACTGTTTATCTGAAGAGAAATGGCAAGGTAGTAGTATAGAGACCTTGGAAATGAGTTCAAACCATCAGTTCTCACTAGCTATGTTAAGAGCCAATCGATATAAACAATAAGAAAAGACCTGATTCACACTTAAGAGTGAGTTAGGTGCAGGCAGATGCACACCTAACTCACTCTTCCATCCCCCAATCCGCCTCCTGAGTGCTATAGGACTACCTTATATGTCCGTGCAATGTCCGTACGGACGTTGCACTACTCCGTCTCCCACCTGCCCTCCCCAGCTAATCTAAATGACTCCCCCCTCCCACGTCTGACTAATAACGCCTCGAGGCGGCATTACACTGGCTCCTTTTACGGGACACGCTGCGTGCGGTCTGTAAAGACCGCACCTACGCTATCAATGTGCCGATCGGCTACGTAGATAGCGTAAATTACCTACTACGCATGCGCAGTACGTAATTTAATTCAGATGCGCACTTAAAGAAGCTGCAGCTTCTTAAGCGTGAATAGGTCCAAGGTTCTGAAGGTTAATAGCCTATGGTTACTCACTGATCTGCAGATCGTTGTATCGGTGCAGAGGATTCATATAGTTCTTTCTATGAGGTTAGACGCAAAACCTGTTTGAATTTTCAGGCTAAGTTTATAAATAATAGTATGAAGCTTCAATATACAGCACTCGACTACTAGTTCAGAAAATGGGGTCACCTGTGCATCTGATTTTGTCAAAAGTTAAGGTATTTTTGACACAAATAAGACTAAATCAAATAAAAAAGTTACAATAGCAACTAATCAGCTATTTTAGTACCCCTTGAGTTATAAAGATATATTTGTATGATCATAGAATGGTTGAATAAAGGTTTGAGTGAATGGTTACAAATTCATTTTAATATTGTAAAAGGTTTAATGTAACAATAAAATACTTAGCACTAGACAAGCATCGAACATAAATTCATTAAAACAATAATGGCTTGTAATGGACTTAGTTCAGTAGATCAAAGTGTAAACACACTCCCGTATAGAATCTTTGTGCATAGATATTATCTGTCTGATATAAAGAAAATAAATTACCAGCTGACATATTATGTCCCACTGCGCAAAAACAAAAGGCTCTGCTATTAGGAATTTAAATATCATGATCTGCGGTCCAATATGTGCTGACCAGTTCATAAAAAATGAAAGATTTTCTAGCGGGCGATGTACTCCTCTGTTTACTGGGTGGGACTGTCAGGAGCCTCAATTCTAAATGTATACACATACAGGGTATAAGAAAGGAAATATAGTTTGTGGAGAAAGCAAAATTAAAGCAACAAGAGATATACTTGCAAAGTAAAAGTAAAATGGAGACACATGTAATAAGGACTCCTATTCGCTTATTACAATATTTCCACGGAAATCGGCAGATCATGATGGGCCTCTCAGTAAAGCTGGATAATGTTCTTTTCAGATCATATAATGAAAAAGCAGAAAGGTAGAAGCCAAGTTTTAAAATACATTACTGGTTCTGTCAAATCATACAGTACAAACTTCCTGGAGCCTGAACATTATAAAGCCTTACTTTCTTCTTGTTGCACCATGAGCTACTGTTCGTTCTACACTTTTGCTGTTAAATTAACCAATGATGACTGTTTATTAAGAAATGAAGGGTAACTCAGAACATTTTTACAATCCCAGACTAATAATGTTTTCTTATGACGTCACTTCAAGTGACTACTTATTCCTTGTATACTATTAATTTGGATGCAGTGATTTATTTGAAAAGTTAGTAAATTGTTTGTTTGCATGAGTTTTGATTTTATTTATTTTTAATGCTAATGCTGAAATCAGCAGAGACTGCAATATTTAGATCATGGGTGGCCAAGCTCAGGCCTCATGAGCTATTCCAGGTCTCCTTGTTGGGGCACAGGTGTGTTAATTACTGACTGATACAGTCTCAATGATCTACAGGTGGTAGTGATTACATCAGCTCTGACTATCTGAGGAGACCTGGAAAACCTGGACCGTTGGTAGCTAATAAGGCCCAAGCTTGGCCACCCCTGGTTTAGATGGATGGGCATTGCTGTAGTGATATACAGGCAAGCATGCTCTGCATATACTGATTCATGTTGCACTATGCCCAGCGTGTTGATGACACTGGTTCTGGGTTATGTGTTTATTTGCTTCACTGGTTATTTACTTTGTCTGTATGGGTAGTGTTTAAACCTAGATAAAATTGTGTTGCATTAAGGTTGTAATTCTTATGTGTGAATGAAAATAATGGAAAAATAAATACTTATTTGCTCAGTCATTTGTTTTGCTGCTTAGACTAATTGTGTGTGTGTGTGTGTGTGTGTGTGTATATATAGATATAATATTTTATATAGATTTAAGAATCCAACCCAGTTCAATTATCTTTCCCACTAGGTCCTCGTTTAGGCAATTCTCCTGTGCCCAGTATTGTGCAGTGCTTGGCAAGGAAGGATGGCACGGATGACTTTTACCAACTTAAGGTGAGGTGTTTTTTTTTATTTCTTATGGTTATGCTTTATATTGTAAAGTTCTCAAATCCCTTACCATTAGCAGAAAAGTGCAAAACTACCAAGATCACAAAGTTTGCATATTAGTCCAACTTAACTGTTATTGGTATATGTGGGGATTTGTAGGGGGGACCAATACAATGCAGACTTCTGGTCTGTCTCCATTTTAAGTGTGAACGATTCAAAAGTTTTAAAGTAGTGTCAAAGCTGTCAAATGTTTGTGTAATTAATGGGAGAAGTTTCCCAAGTGCTAGCATGGATGCTGCATTCATGCTCCAGTGTTCTGATCCTTTTTTTCTAAGAATTTTCTCTAAGCATATGATTTTGGGATTGCCAGACCTAAAGGATTACACTTCTGACTTCTTTCCTTCTCTCTACCCACTTCTCCTCGTGTGATCCATAACTAGCAGCCTGTATTGGAACTTAAGTTTTCTGCCTACAACAGCATAACAACTTTACATGGTGCAGGGACAGCTTGCTGCAGATTACTGAGCACTAATTTATTACCTGCTAGCCAGATAAAGATCCTTGTGATCCTTGATTGTGGTGTGTATATTGATCAAAATGTTAACCTTTTTTTTAGCAAGTGTAATAAGTTTCTTTCTCTTCCATTAGATCTTGAGTTTGGAAGAAAGACCAAACAAGGTGGGGGAGACTCAGGAGGAGAGACAGGGCAAAATGCTATTGCACACAGAGTATTCTTTATTATCTCTTTTACACAATCAAGATGGAGTAGTCCATCATCATGGCCTCTTTCAGGTAATGCACAGAGCTATAGCTTATTGCATGTCTGGGGTTTTGGTAATTTATTTGGAAATACTAATTTGGTGTAGCAAACTGTCTAATTACAAACTATATAAAATACTTCTACAAGTTTGCCCACAATAGTGTTAAACTTTTAAAACTTGAGTACAAAGACTTACTACATAAATCACCCACCCAGTTAACTCTATCAGAAACATTTGTTTTAAACATTATGGACTTGATCAGAATTACCAGCATATTCCACACATTGGCGTCTGTGACAGGTTAGCGTATGGAATTTGCAGTCCTAACTTCCACGTTTAGGAGAACAGGACACTCCTACATGTGGAAGGTATTTGCAAATATTGCACCCTACCTTACTGATTCAGCACTCAAGTAAAGGTTTGCCAATTCCAAATTCAGTCAAGCCAAATCAGTGTAACAAATTTATCTGCTTAATAACACTCTCGTTAAATTATTCAATGTATGAAACTTATATATTTTTATCCTTTAAATTCTGACACCGTAATGAACAATGTTCAAACTTTAAATAAATTTAGTTTGAGTAAATGATAAATATGGTATAGAAGGGTGTGAGTTGTCGTTTTCAACACCCTATTTCTGAGGGTGGAGTTACACACCAAAACTTCCTGCCCCGCCACAAACAGGCAAGCGCTTATTCCTATTTCCCCAACCCTACTGCTAATTCTGAACCTAACTCTCCTCTTCCATTACCCTAACCCTCTCTTCCCCGCAGCCTGACCCTAACCTTCCCCATCTCCGATCCATGCCCTCCTCGCAGCCCAACCCTAAGACTACCCTGGTAAACACCATCACCTCCAATGCAATAACCTGTACGGTCATAAGAAATCGATGTGTCCTTCAGCGGGTCTGTGGCGTGAATTTCTGAATGGAGACATTTTTGCGATAAACACAGCCAACGCCTTTCTGATGTGTGTATTGCGAAAATTAAATTTTTGCAGCGGCCACGCAATCCGTTATAGAATATAGCAGTTTACACTCCAGTGGGTTCTAATATATTGCGTTGCTCTAATTGTTTATCATATATATTTCTCATTATGTATTTAATTTATACATCTACTTAATTTAGTGAAGTTGTTTCAGCATTTAAATTAACAATAAAATACACTGTTATTTTATTGTAACTGTATCTTAACTTATTAACTGAATAATTTTATTTGACAATAAAACCTTTTTTGAGGGCATGACAATTACAAAATAGGGATCCCTCTCTGAATATTCTTATTGGGAATTATATTGGCTGATATTTTCTCTTACCTCCTTTTAGCAAGTTACCACTTTCAGAATCATAGAGAACAGTGTCCAGCTTTAGGTCTTTCATTTTGGGACAAACATCCTTGTTTAAAATTAGGCATTTCTAATCGCCATAAATTTCAGGAAGATAATTCTATTGATTATTTTGGATGAAAGCAGTTTGCAGGGTTCTTTCCATTTTTTTTGTGCACATTATGCAGTAATTTTAAACAGTCAGATTTTTCCTGTAGTCATACTTTCACATTTTATTGACTGTTTTTACAGTAATAGACATCAATGCAACATCACAATATTCTACAAATCACGCCTCATGTTATACATTTTAAATGAGCTGGATCATGACACAGAGATCCTGATAAAGCTGAACATCACCAACAAAAATGTTAACTTGAATTTCTGCATTTTTTTACTTATAAAATGTCTTTGGCACATCCTGATTTTGTGTTTTATTTCCCACATTTTCTCTCTGTAGGACCGAACATGCGAAATTGCTGAAGATATGGATGCCAACAAGCTTGTTCGAAAGATGCGGAAGCGCATATGTTTGGTTCTGGACTGCCTTTGTGCCCATGATTTCAGTGACAAGACTGCTGACTTAATTAATTTGCAACATTATGTTATCAAGGAGAAACGGCTGGGGGAAAGAGAAACAGTGGTCATATTCTATGATGTTGTGAGAGTAGTGGAAGCCCTACACAAGGTACAGATATCAATGAACAGATCCCAGCATCCAATTGCTTGCCTTAATTTTCATGATATTGAATTATTCCCACTATTTTTGTACACCAAATAACATGGTACATGTGCATTTATTTGGCATCAGGCTTAAGTAACCATAGTCCTCTGTGCCGCAATATGTGTTACTCTGTATTTCTTCATTAATTATAGCTAGTGTAATGGTTCCTTCTCTTTCTGCAGAAGAACATTGTGCACAGAGATCTGAAACTGGGCAACATGGTGCTGAACAAAAGGTAAGAGATTAACCCATTAGTTTCATTATGGCCATAACAGATTTTTCACTATCATATATAGAATAGGAGTTACTGAGGCTGGCTGCAAATAAACATAACATGACTCTTTTTTTCAGCTCTTGCATGCATATAATTGTATCTGCGTGTTTGAAGGCACATTGGATGTTTACTGACTTTACAGGCTCACCTATTTACTTTACTTGCAAGATAATGTTACCATTCTACCATGTAAATGTTTTTCTGATATACTTTTCTTCTATCGATACTGTTCCCCTTGAAGATGAGCATTGAAGTAAGCCTTGTTTGTGGTACTTTTGTGTATTTCCCCTTAGGTTAGTGTGGGCTTTTGTATAAAGCTATTGGCTTAATCAAGATGATTCATCTCCAAGAATACAGCCTGTTCTGTCTAGGATAATAGTCCTGTACATCACCCACGCTCTGGTGCAGAGAATTGGTGTGATAAAAGTACAGTTAGCATAACTGTTTCATAAGCCAGCAGACTGCAATTAGCTGAAATCTGTAAATATAAATGTCTGCTTCCTGTAACTTAAGTGAGTTTTACTGAAACACTAGTACTTAGCAGCCATTAGTATAAATTAACACATGATATACATCCTTTTTTGTTCAATTTACTAAATGTTTACTATTCTTTAACTGCAGCAGTTTTTTTTAATCAGATCAGGTTATGCGGTGATGGGTGATCAATATAACTTTTTGATTCCATGGCCTGGA
Organism: Limnodynastes dumerilii; assembly: GCA_011038615.1. Classification (NCBI taxonomy): domain Eukaryota; kingdom Metazoa; phylum Chordata; class Amphibia; order Anura; family Limnodynastidae; genus Limnodynastes; species Limnodynastes dumerilii. The sequence continues at coordinate 29,954 of WWET01007116.1, forward strand.
TCCAGACTTACACCAATGGGGCATTTACTGATCACCAAAGCACAAGCGCCACATTCCCAGGATCTATCTGGATCCAGGCTCAAATCCTGGGCGTATTTCTGCTGGTGGGGAAGGGAAGTGAATAGGGTGAAGATGTGCTAAGCACCCTCCATGCTATCCAGATTGTTGCCTAGTTAATATTTTATGTGAGAACGTCACAAAGGTTTTAAGGTAGGAGCACCAATTTTGCATCATTGGAAGTCTGGATCTGGTCCTGTGTTTTTATGTTTATTCAATATTCCTGTGTTTAGATGGGGCATCTTTCCTTTTGGTTCAATGTAGGTTATCCTTGCCTTTCATACACTTGTTCATTAGCTTTAGATATGAGCTAACACCATTTGTAACATTGTAAGAATGTCTGCTGCCAGCAACTGCCAGGTGTGTTTATCTACAAAGGTGATTATACCTGTTATATAAATTCATTTCAGCAACCTTAGTTTTGTGTAGCTAAAGGAGCCAGTTACGGCTCCTTGAAGTTTATATGTTTAGAATGGTAAACCATACTTTGCTCTAATAACAAACTGCTAAATCTCCTTATAATGCTGAAGAGCAAGGGAGTAACAGGGCTTACCACACTTGTCTAACACACGCAGACCTCCATTTGGAAGAGTGATTTGTGTACTTTATAATATGCAGATTGGATTTGATTGTGCAGTTACAGCATTAGTAGTCTGAATTGATAGTTGCTCTAGGTCCAACTGGCTCATCCCACTCACCAAATATACTGTTTTGTGAATAATTTGTTTGTGTGTGTGTGGTTTTATTAATAGTCCTCATTTTGAGAAGGTAGTGCATAGCACCAGAGATTCACAATAAATGAGTTGAGCTGTTTAATGACACAGTTCCAGTATAGTGGAAAAACTGCTCTGTCATTCATTGAAAAGCATTTATGCATCCGCAGTGTTTCAAGACTACAATAACGATCAAGCAGTAATATAATGGTACTTGTAGATCTTGGCATATGATGTAATGGATGCTGAATAGCCATAACATAATGTTGTACATCACAACAGTTAGGTTAACAGTAAATGTCTCTAATCTTTTGGATATTAGTGGTAATTTTGGAGGCAGCATGTAGCTATCATTTATAATAGCATGAATAAAGAGGAGGACATTTTCAGGTTGTTTTTCCATGTGTTTAGTTCTGTGCATTACTTTGCAAACCAAGATGACTGTGGCAAATTTTATACATGTAACAGGGATCGATTAGACAAAGAGGGGTTGTTCTTTTCTGACCATGCGTTAGGCACTTTTTTTAATCTGTTAAAGATGTTGGGAAAGCAGTATATTCTGAGGTGTTTTGGTAATTTTTGATCACACGATATTATGGTAGAAAGCGGAGTTTAAAGAAATGATTAGAAGTAAAATATTATGTAATTTGATACAAGTATGCTTCTTAATGATTCACCAGTAAGAGACTCCGTTGATCAATATTTACTTTTGTAGCATCTTATCTAAAACTATGCATTCACCTACTGCATTTGTATAATTCTATTTTCCTCAAATTTGTATTTCTTTACTGAGACAACAATTTGCACTTACTATGCAAGATCCCCTAATCCCTCTCCCCTTACATCTTATGTTCTTACGGTTTACAAATGTATTAATGACTATTTATCCTTTGCTGATTTCTTTATTTGGAAACTAATAGCAATAAAGACAAAAAAATAGAAAAAAGGCATTTGTGTACCTTATAGTCTACACATTATTTTCTTGTACCTCTTACAGTTTAAACTTTTGCCGTTGTAATCACTGACTATTGTACTATTGTACAAATGTATTTTAATGGAAAAGTGGTGTTAGTGGGTTTTTACATTGTTAACCTAGTTTTTTTGCTTTACAAGTAGACTGCAGTAAAATAATTATAAATGAAATCAAAGACTTATTCTCCTCTTTACTATATTGGTTGTGTCTTCTCTTGCAATTTTTTTTGGCAATATATTTTCATGTTTTCCATTACTTTTAGGACTCATAGAATAACAATCACCAACTTTTGCCTTGGAAAGCACTTGGTGAGTGAAGATGATTTGTTGAAGGATCAGAGAGGCAGTCCAGCTTATATCAGTCCTGATGTGCTTAGTGGTAAGTAGAGCCTAGCACACGCTTATCTTTGGCAAAATATATCTATTAATACATGAAGGTTAATATTTTGAGTTTGTTTTTAAAATGGTTGAAAGGTAATCCCTAAGAACAAATGTCAAATTTGTCTAATTTATTTTTACCATTCTCAAATTGTATAAAAGAAGTAAACTTTTTATAAGAGTTTGAGAAGAAGTTACTTCTATAAATTACAGGAAAGAGTTCATGATTATTTCAAGCTTTCTTGGCATGTAAATTCTTTTTCTTAGGTGGAGTTCGATACGTAGAATTGATTTCAGAACTGTTTTCAGAATTGTTGTACTATGTATCTAACTTTTTTTTTTCCCCCCACTTATACCAAGGTCGTCCTTACCGTGGGAAGCCAAGTGACATGTGGGCACTTGGTGTGGTTCTTTTCACCATGCTGTATGGCCAGTTTCCTTTTTATGACAGCATACCTCAGGAACTTTTTCGCAAAATTAAAGCGGCAGAATACTCCATTCCAGAGTGAGTGTGTGCTTTTTTTCAAGCTGAGGGGGAAAAAGTAATAATAATTGGGAAAAAAAAGAAACCATGTTTTGAATTAGAAAACTTGATCCACCCCACCATGTTTTATTGCTTTCTAACATTAACAATCCACAGTTATTAGGCTTTGATATGATTTATTTAACATCAACTTTCAATAAAACCAATTTTCCTGCTTGTATTTATTTTGGCTCTTCTACTGTTCATAAGGTGACACTTGTGCCTTTAGTCTCCGCTTAATGTATTCTTGCTTATGTTACGGCTGTATATAAATAACCAGAGTATACGTTACAAGTAGCTATTGAGCATAATGGCCACTGTTATACAAAAATGCATTTGTTGCTTTACCAAAGACATCCGTTTGTTGGTCTCAATATTTGCTGCACTAAATATCTAACTAAATGTCTGTCTAACCTGGTTGTATAGCATTTTTCAATTGGAAAGAGAAAACATTTTAGATTTTAGTCTTACAGTAATGTTGTATTATGCTTCCTGTGGGATTTATGTTAATTGACAAATGTAAAAAAAAATCGTCAAAATGCAACAAAAACTATATAATACACTTTATTTACTTATTTACACAAACCATAGCCAACATTTCCATATCTTTTATTGAGGCGATCACACATTATCCTCAAGTGAAATGTGTCCTGTACCTGGAGCATATTGAGTTAGATTTATTTGTAATTCTGAATTGTTGGGGTCTTGATCAGGATCATTTGTGGGATCACATCTTTACTGTAAAAGGGCCACTTAAGTCCTGTCCTTCCTTCCTGCTTTGATCGCAGAAGGTCACAGTTGTGAATTGCATTGTTGTCTTAATGGCCACAGTTGCACGTCCTTCATTTCCGAATATGATCAGTACCAAAACGTACGTCATGGATCCAGACTTTCACTTTTCACAGTATTTTCTGAGGCTGTATCTGATATAATCCGTTTTTTTTGCAATATGTACACACATCTGTGCTACCAGATTGAAATTGCATCAGACTTATGGATCACTCTTAATTTGGCCCAATGTGTTTCATTGTTTTATTTTTTCTTTCTTTTGTGCATGATATTGTGTCTGTATATCATCTTGTATGTGAATTATTGTATCTTTTATTTTTTGCTTTTATTATCTATTGTCTATATGAAGAGATGGCAGAGTATCAGAGAACACGGTATGTCTCATTCGAAAGCTGTTGGTTTTGGACCCTCAGCAGCGGCTGACTGCATCAGAAGTTCTGGAATCTCTTGGGGGCATCATTTCCTCATGGTTGGTGTATATATTTAAATACATGTTACCTATAGGTTTTAGTCATGTTTTACCACATATGTATTCTATGCTTGATATATTTTTGTTAAGCTCTACATTTGTTTGCAGAAAAAAAAATTCTATTTGGGTTAAAAAAAAAAAAGCGCACGCAACCATGCAGTTGTACTTAAAATAAGCAGGTTCTTCTGACTCTGTTATAGATTGAGAGCCAGAATGGTTTGTTTCACATTGCACAATTTCTTGATTAACCTGCCTCTGTGTGAAAAGTTACTGGTTCTCTACAGAACTTTCCACTGGAGCAGACCAGTAGAATTGAAGTCAAATCAATTTGGTCTATATAGTTATAGTGTTGAAACATGATTTCATGTTTGAAACTTTATTTTTGGTTGTAATGCATTTTAAATATATCTGTATTCTTTCCTGCCTTTAGGCAATCTATGTCCTCACTGAGTGGCCCCCTGCAAGTTGTACCAGACATAGATCATGTGACAAGTCCAGAAAGTTCACAAGAGGTAAGGACAGATCAGTCTAATAAAAATAAATAAAGTTTGGATTTTAATTTGTTCCTAGAATTATTTCAGAAGGAATCCTACAGATATTGGGATTAATTGGGGATTCAGTTGAGGGTTACTGAGTGAAGAATGTCCCATATTTAGGCATAGATTTCTCAGCACTTCTTGGTGGGAGAGCTCCTTGCACCCTAGCTAATAGCAACATGGACTTGTGTCGCTATTTTCTTCAAACAATGAGCAGAAGGCTTGACTCTGCATTGGAGGTCGGCTTTGCATTTATGTGGTTTTTATTTTTTAGGAGTTTTTTTCACCAGAATTGCCATTTTTGTTAATGCAAAACTCTGTGGTTGCAGTCACTGGTTAGAAGTACTCATTTCCGAAATAGGGACATCCGAAAGTTCCTTTTCGGATGTCCCTATTTCGAATACTCACCAGTGTATAATTTTTTTTCAGAATGAGTGAGTATGCCGTTCGGCATACTCGGCCATTCTGATTCGTGAATACCGCCGGCGCCGATATCACTCCGCCGCTGCTAACGCCGGACCGAGAGAAAGTTAGTGACCTCTCCAGGCTGCAGGGGAGGGAGGGTTAGGGTCAGGCTGCAGGGAAGGGGGAGTTAGGGTCAGGCTGCCAGGAAGGGAGAGTTAGGTTTAGGGTAATGAGAGGGGAGGGTTTGGGTTAGAATTAGGGAAAGGATCGGGGGACTTTCTTTGCTCTGTTCTCTGTGGATCGATTGCTATGCATTCTTAAAGCTTAAAGCTTGATACAGCGAATAAAAAACTATTGGAAAAAAAACAGAGTATTGTGATTGTCATTAACGTGCTTACACTTTCTTTAAATTGGATTTTTACCTTCTATTTATCAGGAAGCAAAACAGTCAACAATTATGTGCTGCTATTTTAATAGTCAGAATGTCAAAAGCTCACACTTGGTTTACCATATTTTCATGAGTATAAATTTTCTCTCATTAGGCAAAAGTCACAGAGGAATCATCACAATATGAATTTGAAAACTATATGCGACAGCAGCTTCTTCTGGCAGAGGAGAAAAATAACATCCATGAAGCTAAAAACTTCCAGCAAAAACGTCATTTTGGGAATTTTCCACCAATTCGAAGACTGGGCTATGATGCTCAGCCAATGAGCCCCTTGGACGCTGCAATTCTGGCCCAGCGATACCTCCCGCCAACACATCTGTCTCTTCCCAATTCGCATTAATTCTTTCTTATATGGATCCTGTGTTGTCTAATGGGAAAAAAAACTTACAGGTGGAGGAACCTCTTTCAATGCTTGAAAGGTTTACATGGTGCTAGCCCCTTCTTCCCTCCTTTTCCTTACAGAAAAATAACATTGCACATAAGTCCTGGTCATTGCCCCCGTTCCTTTTAATGTTAAAGCAATACTCTTCCAGCACAAAAAAAAACTAATGTAGCAACTTTGTTTTTTAGCAGGATTTTACGATTTTGGATGTTGTAGGCTGCACTCCAAATAGACATTGGAGCGCAGCACAAAGTTTCACTAACTTTGTTTCCCTTCTTTCCTCTTACTATCCTATAGAAAGAAATTCTCTCATTGAGCTTTTTTGATATATACATATATATAGATATATACATAGACATTAAATCTACCTCTTTATTTTTTTATTTTCCTTTTTATTCTTTTTGCTTCTTACATTGTTCCACATAGGAAAACATAAACATTAGAAGGTGTCTAAAGTGGAACATTTTTTTTTTTTACTATTAATAATCATCGCCCCCCCTTCAAACTAATGGGGTGGTATTATCTAGATATTGTGTGTACATATATAAATATATATATAAATATATATATATATCCTTATATAGAGATATATATTTGATATTGAATATCTGATGGATTGCAATATCCATTTAGAAAGAATAAGCTGCGTTATAACCATCAGGCTTATAACATCCTATATTGTTGAACCCAATCAACCGTTTTGTTCTGTCTCCATTTAGCATATTTATTATGTGTTTGTTTTTTTTGGTTCTTTTAAATTTTATCTTAGTCCTTTATATTTTTGTTTTTGAAAAGCATTGTGTACTCTGTTTTTTTTTTTGTTTTTTTTTTTTTAGCCTGTGACCTGGATTGGCCAAGACTTGGGCTTATTTGTGAGAAAAAAAAAAAAAAAAAGCTGTGCATTTGTAGCAGCAAGCATTATTTTTCCACTCTTCCTCTTGTCATTTAATAGGTTTTTTTTTTCTGGTTTTACAGAAATTTCTACATGTATACAGTGCTTCATTCATTATGTTATCAGCAGTCGTATATATTCCCTTCATAAGAAAGCATTAAGTATTCCATCTTTTACAAACATTTTTACAACTTATTTTAAACATTACTCAACAAATTGTTTTTAGCTGACTTCATAATAATGATCACTGTATAATAATCTGGTTGTGCATGATGCCCACATTTGCTATCATATCTGCAAATCTAACAGGGACCCCATGCCTAGTAATCAGAGGGGGAAACTAATGCTTGAACAGATTGGTAATTAGGAGCAGAAGACTATTGCGTGACCTCAACTTATCGGTTATCTTTTGGCATGTGTTCTATAACCTTGTGACAGGGAAATAGATAGGTTTTCTCAGCTAGTGTGCTGATTGGATAAATTACACTTTTTTGTGTTCTGAACTTTACATTGATCATGCCCAAGTCTTAGGGTTATGTTGTGTGTGCCTGGCGTTTTTCCTTTGGCATGTATGTCTGCAGCTCCATAATAGACAGGTCTAGAGCCAAATAATGGGGACTGGAAGCATTCTGTGTTACCAACTGGAATGTTAAATACCTTATCTATGAAACAATTCATACAGACTTTTTATTTTTATTTTAGCAGTTTTGAAGTAAACATCTCTGGCTTAGTGTCAGTAGCCAGTTACATGGCTGCATCAATATCCAACAGACATACATTCATACAGTTACTATACAAAAACATATTTTGATTAATATTGGACTAAATACACATAATTGCATTTCTGTTTTTTAGAGCTGCTTTTGTATGTTCTCCTTCCTGCATGGACAATAAGACTGTTATGTAGAAAATAAAGGAGCAATATAATGCAGAACATTCGACATAGTTTAGGTAAAGCCTTTTCTTCGGATCATGTTGAGTTCATTAGTGCTAATAAGATATGGAGCTGCTGTATGTGTTTTACATCTAGTAAGATAGCGGCCTAAATGTTCCAGAAAGCATATTGTATTTGACCCTTCCATATACAGTTATTGAAAAATTCTACGTACTTGGTGCAGATCCATTATGTTGATGTTGGTGTAGTTCTTGAATTTTACATGCAGCGGGCTGAGCTATGGCAACATTTACTTGGACCTATGTGGCAAGCACCATCTGTCAGATCTGCAATAATATAATGCCACCTAATCAAGCAGTCTTGTGCAGTGTTAAAATATTTTTTTTCCTTATCTGCTTTGTGTTTCATTAATAGGGTTGGGGATTAGAGGTTTCGATTGGTGTTAGGCAGGTAAGCCTCCTTCCTCAATTAAAAAAAAAAAAAAATAATGATTCATTGTTTCAGAATTACTTGATTATCGAGATGCTAGAGGTTTTGGAGACAGTAAAGTCTACATAATTGAGCCATCACCAATGCCGTTTCTTGCCACACTTTTTAGTGCTCTCATCCATTTGGTGATGTGACCTGTTTTTTTGTTTTGTTTTTTTTACTTTTGTTGACCCTTGACCTAAATCTCCTTACAATAAATAGTGCGTATTGCATAATTTTTTTTGTTTTTTTGTTTTAAAGTCAAACATTTCATTGTGTTTATGTTGTACGTCTCTTGGTAATTAAAAACCTCCCAAAGGGTTCATTGTATGAAAATTTTTCTTATGAGCATTAAGAGCTTTGTAATGTATTCCCACAGAAATCTGTTTCCGTCATTAAGTTTGTAGCAGTTTCAAAGCAATATATTGTTTACTGATGAATAGTTGCCCATTGTTATCACTGTAAAATGTCATTTAACATTGATTTCTAATAATTTAGTGTTGCAGTGATGTTTCTCATTTAGTGCTATAATGACTTAAACAAAATATTTTTGATAGCATTTTTTTCCTAACCCAGGAAAGGAGTATAGAGGGGTGGAGTCAATAGGAAAAAATGGACAGATGTGATTAGCTAAAATTACCAAATGCATTTATGGATTTTTAAACTAGACTCATGTTGGGCGTTTCCACCTCTACATCTCTGTACATTACCAAATGCATTTATGTAATTTTAGATTCATGTTCAGTGTTTCCACCTCTACATCTCTGTACATCTCTATTTTTATATTTTCTTCAGGGTTTTTGTGTTTGGTGTTATGTATAGAGCAATAGTGGCAAGCAATCTCATTAAACCTTAATAAATAATGACATGCACAGTGTTCAGACTTTAGTTCTACAAAGTACAAAAGCACACAGTCATACTAAAAACAAAGTAACTGATCATGTATTTTTAAGGTTTGCATGTCTACATCAACTGATGTACAATATCCTTCTCTATATTCTTTAACGTGTATATCATTTTTCTTTTGGAAAATTTGCAGTGCAATACCCTCTCAACATTAAGTATGTGCTTTTTTTTTTTTTTTTTTTTTACTGTTTGTGTAACTAAGCTACTGTTTGTCATTTACTTATGCTTGCCAGATACTTACCAGACAGTGGCTTCCAGGATGTTTATTTAAAAAACAAAAAACAAACAATAGCTAATATGTAAGTTGATTCTGTGTGGAGGTTTGTGTTGTGACTTTTATGTAAGAGCTCTGACATTTTGACTGAATTAAATGCATTTGAATTTGCATTTTTTTTTTTTTTTTTTAATGAGTAATCTGTGACATACAACTATTGGTGGGTTAGGGAGTGTTCCCATCTTCCCATGACTCATTTATTGGCTTGTTCAATTTCTACAGCTACATCTAGTAAGTAGCTGTATCTTTCTCTCAAAGGTTTTTTGGAAATAGTTTAGATTGTCAGTGAAGAATGTTAATTTGGTTGCAGATTTTAATTCAGTAATTTTTTATTGAAGAGTTTTGTACACACACCACACACACACACCACACACACACACCACACACACCACACACACACACAACACACACACACACACACACACACACACACACACACACACACACACACACACACAAAAAACCTTCCAATTTGGTTACAGATTTATTCATTTATCGGGTCACTCATACATTTCTTTTGGTCTGATATCACAACAATGTGTGTGCTCTTATGATCATGATTTGTTAAACTGGTTGCGTTTGCTGATTTGGTGTTATGCATTTCCTGACACTCACGTGCATAATGTGTATGCAAGTACAATGTCTGTCCAACATTTCTGGCTGTCCTTTGTGCAGCATAGGCAGATATCTGCACGGTGTGTATTTAGTTACAAATTTGTCAGCAGATTGTTATTAAAGATGATCATCTAGTAAGTTAGTATAATGTGAAACTTCATCAGTGAAATTGTAAGAACCATCACATCTCATCCCATGTATTATTGGCTAGGTGTGTACCCAGCTTTAGTTTTTATTTCTAGAATAAAGCAATCCTTGCATCAGTTAGTGTTTATTCAGTGCTATGAGCCCATCATATTATTCATTTTCAGCTAAAACTAATAACTGTTTGGTAATGTGGGGCCATAAATTACACAAAACATCACTGATTTGAAAAGGAATATATTCGGCAAAAATAACAATTCTGCAATTCTTCAAGCAACCTGAAGATGGAACGACTGATGACCTTTTTGTTTCTACACATAGCAGAATCACTGCTAGTAACCCAATTCAGGTACGTGACTCATTTATAACTGGTCATTGTTGTATGGAGTTGCACAGCAAATATAAATGCAATATTGAATAACTTAATTGAACTTTTGGCAGGTTATGGTAGGATATATAAAATTTAATAGAGGATAATTTTCTATATGAATGTCATAAAACATTTGACTTGGAACTGTTATTTTCAGCTTTGTTTGAATCCTAAATAGTGGCAAATTAGATTATCTAATTACGACTTTTTTTTTTACTTTGTTTTTTTTTTTTATAAAAATGAAATAAAATAGCACTAAAGAGTATCTAAGAGTGTTTTAAAGAGTGTTCTATTTTGCATTGGTCTTCAATGCCTTTATTTTTTTGTGTGTGTATATGTATGATTTTTTTTTTTTTTTTTTTTTTTTTTTTTTTTTTTTTTTTTAAATGGGATTTTTTTCCTTCTTTCAAGTTATCTTATTTCAAATCTCATCTTTCATTTTATATGGGGCTTGGTAATGAAAACAAAACAAATAAAAATTACTACACACTACTTGTATAGTTAGAAAGTCAGTAGACTGATAACATTTAAGTTAAGTTTAGCCAAGTATTAGGATTTCTTTTGGGCGCACACACTTTTTTTTTTAACTTTTAAACTTTGATAAGGAGGATTACTATGAAATGTTTAACAATACATATTTTATATTACAGGACTACAGGGTACTTAAAACTCTAGAGCTTTTATTATACTTTTTCTACACTTAAATCTCTAAATGTTCATATAGCATTGCAGAAGATCGATAAACGTATTCATGTCTCTTACAAATACATTCATTCTATTTAGTTGTGGGAGCCTTGCAATATCCAAACACAGGTATGGTATTGATATGTTGGAGTCCCTGCAGAGAATGCTGTCTTCTAGAAATGGAGACAGCCGTTTTCGGAAGTGCCGCTGGACCTGTTGCACCTGCCACAGACCCCATCAGAGAGGTGAGTAACTTCTCCGGGGACTTTTAGGGTTAGGCTCTCGGGAAGCGAGGGTTAGGGTCATGGAAAGGGAGTTTTCGTGTTTGACTGCTGGGAGAGGAGGGTAAGGATTAGGGAAAGGGTTGGGGTTAGATTCATACTTGCCATTCAGAGCACCATGTTTGCTCCAGTGATTGAGTGCTTTGCCTCTTCAATACTGGCTGGGGAGAACAGCTTTTTCAAAATAGTGCCGTTCTCAGCTGTGACCCATACCTATCTAACCTAGTGATAAAAAAAAAAAAAAGCACCCCCTCTATTAAATATCTTTAAAAATTACCATGTGTCCTATATTAAAAAAATATATATTTTGCCATTCCAAGGAAGATACTAAAATCATATTTTGCCATTGACTTTTAACTGTTCATAACGGCAATTATTTTAGGCTGGTCTATATACACATCCTGAGGAAGAGAATGTAGGTTTCGACATGAACACTCCTCATAATAAAAAACATGTTTTTGGTAGGACAGTAAGTTTGTTCACGAGTGGTTATTTCTCAAGGGATATTCAATTAAGCCTAATAAAAGGAATCTGCACGCAGCTTGCCAGTGACTCTTTATTCTGGTATCCTGTAGCCATGTAAAACTTAATGTCCCTATGGGAAATATCAGTTTGAGGTTACCTTGTGTCTTTGTGAAGCAATTAATTATCCCCTTTAATGTTTTAATTGAGGTTTTTAGCCAACAACTGTTTTAAGGCTTTCATTCACCACCTCCAACACACAATAAATAAAATTATTTGGTTTGTGTGTGCATCTCCATAATATGTACATGTTTATACCATTTTACAAGCTTTGACTAATGCGAATATATTGACCAGTCAATCTAGAATTTATGGTATACACAGAGAACATAGATTTATATCAAAGAGCATAAGTCCTTTTTGTCCATATGAACATGCCCAAGAGGTTGAGGTTTGAAAAACATGGCTGTGAAGTCTAGCATAGAGGTTAAGTGGCAGGTACTTGCTCCTGGCAGCTTATGGTAACAGGCAGAAAAGTTGGAAACTAGGTTGGCATAAAGGTTTTTAATAGCTGCTGGATATTCTAATTGGGTTTGGTGTGCTAATGTAATTCTTTGTATTGTGACTGTATCACTACATTATCACAGTAGTATGGATTCAGAGTTAGGGGCAAAAGCAAACACCGAATTGCAGTTTAAAAATAAATCTTACAAAAACTTTAGCGATCTTGATTTCTAACACTCCAAGCTCCAGAGTTTGGGAGTAAAGGGGAATACAGGTGCAAGGGTACAGCTCGGCTAAACCATTTTGAAAAGTAAGGGGTGCTAATTCATTTAAATTTTTTTGCATGCAGGGAACATACTTTACTTTTGCACAAAGAACCCAAATACTGCATAGCTTAATCTATGACTTAAGAGTTGAGCTAAGAAACTTCACCTCTGAATTTTAATTCTGCTTTTATCATTTAAATTTGCCTCCCCTTGCAGTTCAACATGATGTTGCTCAGGCCTACACTTGCACCTAAAAGTGCAGTGTCTAAAATGTGTCTCTTCCATTGTCTCCAAAAGGGAACAAATATAAAATGATTAGTCCTAGAGGTATATAAATTCAACAACATAATCCATAATTAAATAATTACCAGAAATTAAGAAATCAAACAAAATATGCAAGAATTTATTTTCTGTTACACTACATTTATAATTGTTTCACGTGATTGTTTTTCATTCTGCTCAAACACTTTAGATCACAAAATAATTTGGAGCCATAAAAATTTCTCTTGTATGATGTATTATGTATTCTATGCACGAATAGCTACAGTTCAGATATATGGATAAGAAATAAAGTAAATCCTCAGTGGAAGTTCAGCTAGGTAATAAATGGCATATTTTATTTTTTGTTATATTTTGCCAAGCTAGTGAAAATGTTTACTGGTATAGTATTGCCGTGAATAGCATCTTAACCTTTTAGTTGACTATAACTTGTGTAAGTTTAATGATTTTACTTCTAATGCTATATGCAGTCATCCTTCCTTCCTTTTAAATTGCATATTTTTTTCCTTTAACAATCTCAACATATCTAATCTTTAACATTTCACATCTATCAAAAGTTGTGTTTCGGGTAGATGACTTATATAACTGTGGCCACTTGATGGCAATAGTGACTTGATCTCACTTTGTAAATGACCATTTTCTGTTTAAAACATTTAGACAACCTAAGCTGTGGTTTACGTGGCGATCCGGGGGGGGAAAAAGCAAATGAGATTAATTTACCCTAAACTAATACTGATCATAGTGTCTGCTGTCTTTACTCAATACACAATTCCATCCTTAACTTCCAATCTGTTTTTCTTCATCATTCAACACAACAATAAAAGCTGTAACTTTCAGTGTGAATTTCTGATCTGTTTTTCATTTATTTTTCAAATATCTGTGTCATACGCTGCAGTATTTGTCAGTAAAAGTAAACTGATACATGATTGTATAATACAGGAGAATAATGTGCAAGATGTATGTTATACAGTAAACATGCTTTGTCCGGTAAAGAGCTATTCATGTAGAACAGATGTATCAAAAAATGCTGAACAAAACATGGAGACATTTTGGCTGATATGACCAGGAGTATAGTGTTTGTCAAGGTTTAGAAAGAATATAATCATTAAAAGATTGTACCTAAAGGATTCTCGGTGGATCATTTGCAACATTTCCTAGTTCATACCACGTATGTTGCAAGGTTTGGTCGTGATTGACAGGGTGTATATAAACTGTTCCCATACCTCAAAGAATCTCTAGGTTCTTTTTTTTTTCTATGTCCAACAGTGTTTTCATCCTATCCATTTTGAAAATGTGTTCTAATTTATCTTTCTACAATTTAATGGGGTGGGGGGCTGTTCATCCGTTACTGAAGAATTGTTTTTGGACATTGTACTGAGTATATAAGTAGTTGCCTACAACCCCATGATGTTCTCTGACCTGTAGGAAGATTACCACTTCACACAGTGTTTTATGTTGGTGTAAATGATGTGGTCATGGAGTACTTAATAAAGCGCAAAATAGATGCATAGTTGTAGTCCCAGATAATAGGAAAATGTATGCCCCCATTGTATCTGTACTTTATGGAGCCCCATTTTACCCACCCATATAATTTGTGTAATAGAAAATACAAATGTTGTATAGCCTTAGATTTTGTTAAAGCTTGTATAGTATACACGAGCTTAGGAAAACACACCGCCCAAAATAGGAACAGGTGTTTCCAACCCTCAAGCTCAGCGGCAATTTGTTCAATTTACTCATCATTGTTACATTTGAAAAAAATAAAAAAAAAATTGCTAGATTTTTAAATGATAAATAATGAGGAATTAGTGCTCCAGTGCAGCTTGAGCACTGCCAGTATAAGGCATTAGATTTAGACATGTTCACGCTGAAGCCTGATATGTTCCCAAAATTCATCTATTAAGCAGTGGTCACTGCTGTGTAAGGATTTGAAAGGTATAATAAGTGTTCAGTGAATAATCTCTGCTGTTCCAACTTTAATGCCCTTGATACTTTAATACTTTAATTCTGCCCCCCTCCATCAGCATAGGTTCCCCTCTCTTGTTGTTAATAGTGTTGCCGTGGGGTGAAGGTAGAAATATTATATCAGACTAATAAATGATGGGTCAAATACATGATGTGTTAAAACCGTCCGGAGGTGTAGCCATGTCACAATGTTGAATGCTTTATGCGTATCCAATCCTAGTAACATACTGTAGGAACCGGATTTGGTATGTGAGGCAGCCAATGCTGCTATGACTACACGTATGATCCTAAGGGTATTTCAGCCAGCCTGTACGAGCCCCGTATGATGATTGTCTGGTGTTGGTATGAGCGTGCTGGAAGCTGTATTAAATAAGGGCAATAAGGGTTGATCCAGCCTAATGGTACAGAAAAGTTCTGACAAAGTTGGGATTGATTCCTGTTGTAAGATTTTATAATTTCACTCAGGCCATCATGCCCTGGGGTTTTATGTAAATGGAGATTGGAGATGGCCATAGTGATCTCATCTGTTGTGATTTCAACTGCTAGAATTTCATTTTGGCCTAAAGAAAGTGGACTTCTCTGAACAGGTGCTCTCGGACTTCAGGTGAATATATTATGTTGGTGCTTAATAATCTGTTTATGATTTTAGTTCAATATCTCAGATTTTTTTCTGTTAAAATATTCTTGGTTAATTAAAATTATAAACAGAATAGTGACAGATTTTTTTTCTGAAAGTCACCACTTTTTAATCTTGTTGGTATTTGGTTTAATGTGCAGTCCACCCTATAGGTAATATGATATAATCTGTGACAGTTCATTTAGAAGCAAGGGGCCAGAAGCAGACCCCCCCCACCCACATGCATTACATGCGTTCGGGGATACGTAGTTACGCTGCCGTAGAGAGGAATGCACACCCCCCGGCACTCCCCACTGTCAGTAGTAAATGTGGACACTTGCTTTTCCAGATAGCTACCTTTACTTTTAGGACTAGATCTACGTCCATACAGACGCAGATCTAGTCGTAGTGAGGCTTTCCCGACCCCTCATTTAAATGGCTATCCCCACCTGTATCCCTCTAAATAAAGGGTCAGCCCCTTCAGTGTACAGCATCTGTAGACACGCTATCGGAACATCTGTCGCGCGCATTCACATATGTTCCAAGACAGGGGACTTATGCAAATGATTTGCTTAAGTCCCCTGTCGTACTTAGGTCTGGATCTGGCCCAAGGTTTCTAAAGTGATGTGATCATAATCTTTATACCACAAATTGATGTAGTGCACTGCAAAGGCAGAGACAGACCTTTTTTTTTTTTTTTTTTACTTTTTTTTTTCAAACCTTTTTTTTTGACTTTTTTTTTTTTTAATCCGGTCCGTATATCACGCAATCCAAAGTAACAGTAGGCCAACCATATGACACAAATGAACTGCGTCAGATATTACTTGACTTTGGAATAAGTTTCAAGCAGTGCCTGGTCCAACTTTAACAATGATCTGTTTCATTGGCACTATTTAAAGCCATGCTTCCTTGGCTGCTGCCTATTAAAACTATTGACATTGGACCGGATCCAGATTCTGTAAAGGGAGCATATTTTTTCCATCACTAGGATCAAAATCACGTCCACCTTTTACAACCGCAAATGTGCCACGATTTAAGTGCCGACCTGGAACCAGACTTCCATACTGATTTTCGCTTTTGTGGGGTGGCTGCAAGCGCTAGTGTTTGGGATGGTAATTAAACCCATGCAGGTGAAGGCGTGGCTTCAGTGCACCTATGTGCCTGCAATAATGACTGGATCCAGTATTGTGAACCCTGCTGGCGTTGCACTCAGATGTCTGGATTTAGTTACAAAGGCCTGAGGTACACCCAAGAATTTTCCAGGATGTTTGCTTTTGTATAGTTATAATGTGTCCTATATTAAATAGAAATTGCTGTAAAATTAAACATTTTAATATAAAAGCCTAACAGATATAGTGACTGGTGCAGAAGTAAGGGCAAAAATGGTAGCAAAAATAATTGTGCCATATTATAACAGACAGACTGGTGTAGGTAAGAGGACCCTCCCCGCAAGCTTATACTTTATAGGACATTAAGGTTGAGACATAAGGGCAAGTGTTATCTATCACACAGTGGACCAGCCAGCATGTAAGGTAAGTGCCCAGTGCCAGGGCCGGTGCTAGGTCCCTGGGCACACTAGGCGAAGTTTGGCCTGCCCCCCCCCCTGTACCACTTCACCCACATGCACCGCAACTCCCATCCTTACCAATGAAACACCCAAGTTGTGAAAATATAATTAAGTTTATTTTGCCCCCTCCCCAGTTTTAATTATGTATTGCAAGCCCCCTCCCCCGCTGTATTTAAATATTGAAGGCCCCCCTCCCCAGTTTTAATTATGTATTGCAGGTCCCCCTCCCCAGTTTTAGTTATGTATTGAATGCCCCCTTCCCCAGTTTTAATTGTGCATTACAGGCCCCGGCCCCCACCAATCACTTACCCGCTGTCACGGAGCCTAATTCCTCCACCGCGTGCTCTCTTGGGGTCATGCCAGCGTCATTCATGAGGGAAGGAGGAGATGCTGTGGAGCTCCTTGACTCTGCTTCGGTGCTGAGGTGAGTAAAGGGGGTGACGGAGCCTCATCTCTCCGTCACCCCC
>WWET01007117.1:23263-55472 GCA_011038615.1 Limnodynastes dumerilii
CTCATGCTGGGACTTCATTTTTTTACAAAGTCCCAGCAGAGAGCCACTGCGCATGTGCGGGCTTTCCAGACACAGGAAGAAAGCCCGCGATGACAGAAGAAAGTTCAGATGTCATCGCGGGACAGGCAGCGGAGGGTGAGTATTAGTAAATAGCCTGAACGTAGCTCAGAAGTTCAAAGAGAGCGAATTCGAACTTGCCTGAGCTACGTTCAGGCATTCTTAGTAAATAGAGCCCAAAGTTTTTGAAAACTTCGCTGGCAATTGAATCGGGCCCTCAGTGTGGAGAGGCAAGCTTTAAGAAAAAAACTAAAAAGTGCTGTACATAGCAGGTTCACTTTTGCTCTAAAGTAACAAATTGCATTTAATTACAATACTCAAACAGTGAAATAGAGTTAAAATGTAGCTATATATATGACATCACAAATCAGAAAGCATGGTGTCTTTAAAGATTATACAATTGTGCATCACACAGCGTTGTTACCACTTTCAGAGTATTAATCTTGTAACAAACTATACCAGCAAGATATTTCAAATTGCCAAATGAAGGGCATCCCTACCTCAGAAAAAAAACAAAGAAATAAAAATGTCATCTCACAGTGGATCTTAACTCCACAAGGGAGCCTCTACATGTCCTTGGATCCGAGTGGCAAATCATATGTTGATGTATTGGTATCTTGCGATCTGATTTCTTGTGAGTTAAGACCCACCATGAGCTTGCATTTCTACCTTGTTTCTTTGTTTTTGTTTTTTTTTGTTTTTTAGGCTTGCTTCTCTGCATTGAGAGATCCTATATTGTGTATAGTTCACTTGATGTTTTGGAAGCAACCCCGAGTTGGATATTTAAGTCATGTACTATTAAAGGGGTCTTTTCTCTGTGATTTATATGAGAAAGGTAATTTTGTGCAGGTTTTTCTCTCCTTTTTTGCTGATAAAGCAGTAATGTACTTGAATCTTAAATCCTTGGGTTACACTGCCTTTTGTATTTTAGGTGGGAGTCCCTGGCGAAAATGATGCCTATTTTGAATAGGCAGCCATTTTCGCATTTTTTTTGTCAGAATGGTTAAATATGCCGTTTGGCATACTCAACCATTCATTGTCGTAAGCGCCGCCCGACACACCCGTTGCAGACCCGCTACATATACCCCAAGAGAGGTGAATATCCTCTCTGGGGACTTTTAGGACTGGGGGGTTAGGCTCTGGAGAAGGGAGTGTTAGGGTTAGGGCCATGGAAGGGGAGGATTAGGGATACAATCAGGTTGTAGGGAAGGGAGGGTTAGACTTAGGCTGCTGGGATGGGACACTTAGGGTCAGGCTGCAAGGAATGGGACACTTGTGGTTAGACTGCAGGGAAGGGAAGGTTAGGGTCAGGCTGCAGGGAAGGGAGGGTTATGGTTAGGGTAAGGATTAGGGAAAGGGTTAGGGTTAGTTTTCATGCTTACCATTCTGAGCACCATGTTTTTAAAAGGTAGAAGCAATCAATTTTTGCAACAGGGCCATTCATAGCAGGGACCCACACCCTTGTATCTTAAACCTTACATAATTTCCAAGTTTGATGCATCTAGTACAAAGCAGCATTTGGGAGCTGGCTGACATAGTCACAGCCCTCACTGTGTAGTCACTGGGACCAGTCCAGTTAGGATGTCTGTAGTGTATTTTTCCATTGCATGACAATGAGGTAGAAAGTAAAACGCTATGTCTATTGGATGGGTGATAATTAGTTTCAGACTTCATGTAGCTAATAAGTACTGTATGGACATCAGTGGAATAGAAGATAAAGATTGCTATCTAATTTTGTAGATGCTCTATGCTGAATAGATATGAGAAAGTGATCACTTCAACACCACAAATGTGGATAGGCTACTTCCATAACCAATGCAAAGTGTAGTCCCACAAATCTTTTATTAAATCTACACAAAGTAAAAGCAAAATTTGATTACATTGTGAAAAACTGGCAATAAATCAGTTCAGCTACAAGATAAACTTGATAAAGTTTCTTACATAATCCGGATTTTCAGATAGGGAGTTCATTCTACCCCTTTACAAGGAGAGAGGAAGGCGTTGGCATGCTGGTAAACTCATACCCAACTGACAAGTATCCCTTCCTTCTCTATTTGCGCATATCAGGCTCAACACAATACTTTGACGGTAACCAGATGTTTTTCCAATTAGAACCTTCTGGACACTCTCCTTTGGCAAATTACTTCATCAGTTATTGCCCAATACAATTTTCTAAGAATGGATTTAGATTATGAGAGGGAACTTACAGTTTTATCTTAATGGCTTCTTTAATTTCCCCACTTTTCTATAAATACATTGATTAAAACCTTAGACTAAGGAATCTTGTGCTATTATACCAGCAAGTATGTATAGCAAATTATTTATGAATATCTTCCACAGGGCATATCTGTCCCCTGTCTGCAGCTTTTGCGCAGGTCTGGTTACATCTCATTGCTGTTACAGATGTGGTATGGGGGAAGCGGGCATATTTCATTGTTTACAAGATTGCCTTGTCATGCACAGGACACACGCCGGACCAGAGGCACAGAGTCTAACTGCAAGCCTGGTGTTGACCAGAGCCACTGATGATGGGCATGGTCTTGGCTGCAGGCAAGTGGCAGGTCGCAGGTCGTGGCCATCTGGAAAAGCACACAGATGCCAAGATGGTGGACAGGATCTGAGGGTTGCAGGAGGTAGCGTAGGAGTGGCTACTGAGACTGGATACTACAGTGAGCAGTGGCCACTAGAAGTTCAGACACCGGAGACACAGGCAGGAACCAGATACAATGGAATTGTACGGGGACCGAGGACTGGTGACAGGACCTGGACCAGGGAGCCAAAATAAGCTAGTGGACTTGAGGATCCTATATCAGCAGGCAAGGATACCTTTTGCTTAGATGGGGAAGTGATGTCAGAAAAGGGTTTTAATTGAGCTGCTGACTAGTTCCAGCAAAGGTAACAGGCCACACATTTGAATTAATGCCTGCAGCAAAGATTGAATACCAGTAAGGGCTGGGAACTAAAAGAAAGTCATGTGATCAACAAAGGTAAATAAAAGACATAGGGCCAAATTTACTAAACTGCGGGTTTGGAAAAGTAGAGATGTTGCCCATAGCAACCAATCAGATTCTAGCTTTTACTTTCCTATTACATACTAGAGAATGTCAGCTACAATTTGATTGATAGAAAGGAGGAAAACATTTTCTACTAGCTATTAGTGCAGCTTCCTGAAAAATTGTGTTGCAGGTCTAGAATCAAGGGAGTGTCACTCTCTTTAGCCTTTTACTGGAGAAATTATTTAATATTTTTAAGATGGATTGACACAGTAGTATGTAGCAGTACCTTTTTTTCTGACCACTAACCAGCAAAAATATAAAAACATTTTTTGTTTTTTGCTAAATATACTGGATAACGACCATTCAATAGAACTTTGAAACGTGATTTCCCACACTGGCCAAGGGTGTGTTGCGTCGCTCTCAAAGGGGTTTTTTTTTGCCAAGACCTCCCCCACAGATTAAAAGATTACAATATTGGATCCCATCCAAGCTGGTAAGTATTTATTTTATTAATAATTTTTATGCATCAAACTTATTTAATGTAATTAATGTATTTTATTTTAAAATTAAAACTTTTAATGTATTTATTTATTTTATTTAATGTATTTTACTTTTGTATTATATGTATATAATGTATTAAATGTAAAAAAAAAATTTTATATAAGGACTGGCCCTTTATTTTATTATGTCTCTAGGGGGGATTAATTTGTTGTTGGTGGCACAGAATAACAGGGAATGCTAGCGCTTGTGGTTCTCCAAGCAGTTCTCTAAGCGCCAGCATGCCCTGGCATCCTTGGGCATGCTAGTACTTGTAGCACTATAAGCATCAGCATGCCCTACTGCATTAATTCACAAAACCTGTGAAATCCATGGGTAATGTGAAAGGGCCTGATACAGTAAATTCCTGTGTCGGACCTGGAATTACTAGGGTTTTTTTACCGCAAATAACCTGGGTTGAAAAACCTGGGTTTTTGCCGGGGCGGCGATGTGAAAGGGGTAAAGTTTTATTTGCTTTCTCAGTCATCAAGGTCTGTATTCACACCTAAGAAGCTTCTGCTTCTTAGGTGCGGAGTTTCCGGAAATGACCTACTATGCATGCGTAGTAGGTCATTTAAGCAATCTACGTATCAGTTAGGTACGTAGATTGCCTCTGTGCGGTCTTTAAAGACTGCGTGGTTTAGTTTAGTTTTCATTCCTCAGATATATATATATATATATATATATATATATATATATGGATGTATATTCGTTTAAACATATGTATAAAGTGGTTTAAACCTGCTGTTGCCCCAATGGGTTTACCATGCCTCCAATGGGTTGACCACACCCCCTTTGATGGCACACAAATGTGAGATGGGGGGCGCCAAGGTGTGAGCTAAATTATTGCCCCCCCCCCAAAAAAAAAGTTTCAACACCCCTTAAGCTATGTATGTCAAATACATCTTAATCTAATTAGAGGCTAATTGCTTATTCATTGAGTCATTGTTGCCATAATTCAGTGTATCCTATAGCTGTTTATGCATTTTGTCATTATATTATGTTGACAGTGCTTAACCTTTCACATCAGACCCTGCCACATTAGAGCTAACAGTCTAAATTTTCTAACACAAGCAGCAGGGTTGATTTTATTTAGAAGCCAATTACGCTACCAGTACATTTTTGGAGTGTGAGAGGAAATCCATTCAGATACAGGGCAAACAAACGCAACTCTACCCTGTTTCAAGACAGCTCTCATTACCAATCTATAAACACCCCTTCCATTTTCTTCTAATTTACTCTAAGCCTTGTTGTCTCCATCTCCCCAGTTTACCTTTAAGTTGCCTCCAGTTCTATCAAGCATAAATTATGTATGTAGTTTGCTACATCATACAATCAATGTGTATAGTGTTTTTTTTCTGAACTCTACTTCCATCCATATGGCAGTCTGAGAATTAAAAGAATGTAATTTTTAAAGATCTGAAAACAAGCCTGGGAAAGGAAAGACTCATCATGAAGGCAGTCTAGGATCACAAAACACATTAGCATTTCATTTATCAAATCAGATGTCTCCACAGAGTAGTTGGTGAAACATAAAATTGACAACTGACATCACACATTCATGTACCTTATTATTGCATATTTTTGATCCAGACACACCAAACCTGCAGTTCACACACCAAACCAAGGATTTTGCTTAAATGATGTGCACACACACAGCTAATATGTATATCGCCTATTGAGGGTTGTGTAACTCTGAATACAAGGATTAAACAGTATACATTTAAAACATTGAAATTACATATATTGTAAAATGGCTTTATGCATATGTTGATGGGTGTGGGTCGGTGGCGAAAACTGCCCCTTCTGAAAGGGCTGTTCTATTCAAGCCAATTTTGGATTGGCTCTGGTATCGATTGCTCTTGTCCTGCTGAGAACAAGCAATCAAAGATCCTGAAAATTAATTCAGCGGCGAGAGGTGAGTATTTATCCTACCCCAACCCTTATCCTAATTCTCACCCTAACCATCCCCTTTCAATACCCTCTCCTTTCATTAACCTAACCCTCCCTTCCCCGCAGCCTGGCCCTAAGATTCCCTTCTCCGCATCCTGACCCTAAGACTTTCTTACCTGCAGCCCCTAAGACTCCCTTTCTTGTAGCCTGACCCTAAGACTCCCTTCCCTGCAGACTGACTCTAAGACTCCCCTCTCCGCAACCTAACCCTAACTTACCATCGACTATTACTCCCTATAGACTCCCCTATAATACTCACCTGGCCGGTGTGGCGGGTCTACGGGTGGCAGATTCTGAATGAATGAATGCGTAAGTATTCATGCCAATCGGTATACTTACCCATTCATTAATAAAATCTTCTAATTAGCTCTATTTTCAAAAAAGAGACAGACAAAAATTAGCTTTCAGCTGTCTCTATTTTGGAAACAGCATTTCTGTGCTGTAGACTGCGAACCGTACTCACAGATCAGGGTGAGTTAGGTGCGGACCATAGGCATCAGAATTGGGGGGGGGGGGGGGGGGGGGGGGGGTGCNGGGTGAGGGGGCATCTCACCCCAACCACCCCCAAAATATGAGGGGGCGGCACCAGGCCCAGCGGGGCAGAGCCACGGGGGACGTAGCGGAGACCGGCAACCCATACAGGGGAGTCCTGCAGACTGAATTTACGCAATCTATGTAAGAAAAAGATGCGCAGATTACGTAAAAAAATTACTACGCATGCACAGTAGTAAAAATCGCTAAACACCGGACATATATGTTATACGTCCGGTACTCTTAATACGTGCCTTGATCCATGCATGTTAGTTTCAATGGACACATTTCGAGATTTCGTGTCTCTTTCTCAAAGCAGTGAAACTTTTACTATTCAGTGTTTTTTTGTATCGGAAAGTTTTGTACTCCAACGTTGTATTTTTATTGCTCACACCTATTTATATTTGTGTACTCATGTGTTATAGGTATTCAGCATACCTCTGTCTTAAGTACTATGCCCTGTTACTATCTGTATAATTTTGCATTGTATATATTCTGTTACCTATGTGTTTTGCATCATTACTGAATGCCATTTGTATTTATGTATTTCTATACATTGGACTGGATCCAGAATTAAGAAGGAGCTTGAAATTAAGGACCTGATTCACACTTAAGAATCTTGTTAAAATAAGAACTTAAAGTCACTCCTGGGCAAAACCATGTTGATTGCAGGGGGAATTAATTTAATTGTATACTTTGCATGCAGGGATATATCTTTGAATTGCTTACTGCACACATATACTGACCAGCTTTACTATCACACTGTTATTTAGACTTCGGCTGGGAAATATCACCTCTCAACACTAGTACTGTTTGCAACAGATGAAATATGACTCCCCTGCAATCACCATGGTTTAGCCCAGGTGTGACTTTAAGTTCTTATTTTAAGAAGATTCTTAAGTGTGAATAAGGTCCTAAGAGAGGAAAGTTACAC
The DNA here is from genome assembly GCA_011038615.1 of Limnodynastes dumerilii. NCBI lineage: Eukaryota > Metazoa > Chordata > Amphibia > Anura > Limnodynastidae > Limnodynastes > Limnodynastes dumerilii. The sequence goes on from WWET01007117.1 coordinate 30,272, forward strand.
ATGGGCAAAACCATATTTATTTCAGGGGGAGTCAAGTTAATTTTATTCTTTGCATGCAGGGATAAATCTTTGAATTGCTTATTGCACACAGATACTGACTATCTTTACTGTTACACTTTTATTTAGACTTGAGCCGGGAAACATCACTCTAATACTGTTTGCAACAGATGAAATATGACTCCCCTGAAATCAACTCTCTTAATTTTAAGCTCCTTCTTAAATCTGGATCCAGCCCCTTGTTTATTGTTTCAAGGTTAATGACTCTCTGAACAGGGGACACATTTATAACCTCAGGCACGGCATGACGTCATGCCGTGCCCGAGGTTATAAATGTGTCCCCTGGCGTGGCATATGTCATTTGCCGGGAGCACACTGGAAGAAGAGGGTCGCGTCTACTATCTGTGCAGAGCATCCGTCCAGCCGTCAAGATTGCAGTGCCTGTCAACATAGCGGACATCTGAACTGTGAGTAACGTTTATATTGTGTTGTGAATGCTGTAATTTATCTATTTATTGGTCATTTTAGAAACGCATTATTTATATTATAAACATTTTTTCCACAGCCTATGCGTTTATTCATTAGAGTACATTAAGGATAATTTAACTAGATAAATGAACTACTAAGGGGGCCATCTGTTTAAATATTACACTTGCAATAGGGATATGGGGTTAAATCTATTTATAGTAGTAGGGATATGGGGTTAAATTTATTTATTGCAGTAGGGATATGGGGTTAAATCATTTGGGACCTGAGGGGACAGAGGCTTATCTATTTAGGGAGCTAAATGGCCATTTAATAAGAATAATAGGATAGGAGGGGACATATGTAATTTATAACATGAATGAGGTGGTTTTTTTTTCACAGTGTACCGGACAGAAGATGCTGCCGACAGCATGCCATTAACCCTTGGCATGCTGACGCTTATAGCACAATAAGCCAAACCATGCACTGCATTACATGTGCATGATTTGACTTATAGTACTATAGGCAGCTGTATGCCAAGGGGGAACTGCTTGCTGCAGCAGCCATTTTTTTTTTAACACATTTTATATTTTTTTACAGCTCATGGGGGCTTACAAAAGCAAAGTGAGTGTCAATTTCAATGAAATCGACACTCACCCCCATGCAATTTAACTCGGGAGAGTTGCTGCAAATCTCTGATGATTTACTAAATCTCTTAGTAAATCCAGAGATTTCATTCTAAAAATCGCCAGAGAGATTTCAATACTGGCGATTTAAATCTCCACTCATCTCTCATGAGTTTGTGGAGATTTTGCTTTAGTAAAACCAGTGATGTTAAAATCGCTGGTAAACTATTGCCATCTCTGGCGATTTTTAGCAATTCGACCTTAGTAAATCTAGCCCCAGATTTACATTTGGATGGATGTTTTTATCTTACATATGCCTCCCCTTTACCTTAATCTGTACGTCTATCCCCACTTCTCTGGTGGGGATTAGGCATGCAACATTTGTTAAAACACCTTCCTCCCCACGGAAAACCTATCGTATGGAAATGAGTTCCTTACGATTGTAGTTGTGATGCAGAACATCTTACACACACTGCCAGAAAATCACCCAACTTTCTCAAGCAGCTTGTGAAAGTCAGGTGAACTTTTTGGTTCAGGATCTGACCCATTATGTATAGTTGTATTGATGGACAGGGGCAGGCTTGAGGACGTGATTTGCATAAATTGAGCCACCTCCATAACAGCACCTGTTTCTTTACTTTAAGATCTCCCAGGGGGAAGAAACAGAAAGTTGGCAACATTGGGTTATGTTGGTGTTGTACTTGTGGTGACTCACAGCTCTACGTCTCTTATAACTTGTATACATATGTTTTTACACTAGTAAACTCTACTAGGCTGTACTGGGCTATTTGTGTTCTACATTACTGCATACCACATGTTCCATTACTTCAACAGGGCCGTGACCTACTGAGTGTCTGAAGTGAGGCCTGTTCCCACCTCAAGGGAAAAACAGTGAAAACCAGGCCTCAGTAAGACCCCATGCCCTGGTGTGCAGCGTCATAATACAATTCTTTCATTTTACAATTCAAGCATTTTACATATGCTTTTTGGATGCTCTAAATGGGTGTTCCAATCACATCATAGTCAGGCAAATATGTAAATTATTTTTACTACTATGACATTTACTGAATTTACTAGTAGAATTACAATTTTTTTTTGCCCTAATTTACTGGTAAAAGTATGTATCATTATGTCCTTCACATACCAGAAGATATTGTATATATAAATAAATGATGATGATGATGACATGGGACCACATACAATATGTACAAGTATCTATTTCCTGTTGCTTATACAAGAGTGTGGGTTGAATGTGCTGAGAATGGCCATTTTTCGAGAGGGACATTTTCAACTCCTTGGAGAGGAGAAGCAATTGATCCACTGAAGAAAGAAGATGGAGAGGTGAATGGTAAGTATTAATGTAACCCCAACCCTTACCCTAATTCTTACCCTAACCCTCCACTTCAATTACTCTAACCTAACCCCCCCTTCCATTACCTTAAACCTCCCTTTCCCGGGGCCTGACCCTAGGACTCCCTTTTCCGCAGTCTAACCTTAAGTCTCCCCTCCCCGCAAAATAACCCTAATATTCACCTACCTGCAGCCCGACCCTAAGAAAGACTTCCTTAGCTGCAGCTTGACTCTAAGATTTACCTCCCCACAGCCAACCCTAGGACTCACCATAGACTCCTAACCCTAAAACTGCCCATAGACTCCCCTGTAATACTCACCTGTCCGGTGGGTCTGTGGAAGTGCGAAGGGTCTGCAGCAGTCGTGGTTTGCGGATGAATAAATGAATAATTCATTAGCACTAATTAGTGCTAATTTTGAAATCAAGACAGCCAAAGATTAGCTATTAGCTTTCTCTATTTCGGAAACAGCATTTTCTCGGTGGCAACTGCATCCCCTTACAAAAAGCTTATTTCATGCATTTATAAAATGATACATATAACACAGTGATACATATATCACCAGACACTTTATGTAGCATTTAAAGGCAACAGAATAATTTTTCCTAATTGTTTAAATATTTATATGTGGACACCATAATTTTATTTTATGTGTATAAGTCTGCCTGTTTGGCTGTATGACTTATGGATCTAATACATTTATTCTCCTCACAATTACATTTCTGATCATTACTAGCTACGAAACCATAATCTTTAGCTGGCCATACACCGGGTCGATTATCAATCCCAGTAGGGGGTGTCCCAGCGCCCGATTTAATTTAAACATGCTGAAAGACCAAATAATCGTACCAGAGCGTTGCTGGTGCGCTTATCTGGCATTTTAAATATAGATCTTGTACACTAACTAGAGCGATTATTTGCCCAGTCGCCCCATAATTGGATGATCGGGCAGATAATTGCTCCAGTGTATGGCCAGTTTTACACATCACCTCACAAATGCTATTAATTGTAAGATTTTATTGCAAATGCAGAGCCCTAACCCAATTTAGGGATCAGTAGTTCAGATTTGTAGAAATCTGGCAAAAAAAATGTCAGAGCTCAGAGGTGGGAAAAAGGCATTGAAAAGGATTGTGGGATGGGGAAACACTGTAAAAGGGTGTAGGACATTCTATTGTGCTGGATAATAAAATTGTTAAAAACATATATACACCATTATGTAGGGAGCATCATAGTTAATTGGGATTTTTTTTAGACATCAAAAAATACTCCTTTGAAAGAAAGGAGGGGGGAGGGTTAAAGTGCTTCCAGTTAGTGTTTTATCACTCACAAGGATTATTAAAGAGCATTATAAACACAGCAGCCATCTTTCAGAGACATAATAAGAAACCTTGAAAAATGTTTATTTTTTTCATTGTTTGTTAAACAATCATTTGCGTAAGTCCTCTTGACATGTAACATTGGAACATACGAGCACCAGATGTTACTTGTCAGAAGGGTATATGTACGGAACAAAAATTTTCCATCTAAATTCATTAAAACCTCATATTCTCATAAAGGATATGTTATTAAAAAAAAGAGAGAGAAATGAGAAGATATATTTGTATTAGTCAGTAAAATAAAAATTTTTATTAGATAACCATTGCATAGAAAAAAAACACAATAATTGCAATAAAATCTAACAGAAAGAACAGAGCGATCCTGCCATGAAAAAAATAATAAAAGATGATCACAGTCCAGTGGTGAATATGCTGAATGCCCGGGCTGGTTTTTTAATGGACAGATAGAGGTACACACGAGCGGATCAGCAGTCTGTTCGACCACTGATCCCCTCGTAACACCCTAATCCCACCCACAATATACAATTTAAATGTTTACCCCTACCCACCTTGGCGGGCAGAGGGGATACACAGCAACTTTCTTCTAAGTTTCTATCATACAAAACTAAATTCCATACGATAGGTCCAGCCCACTAACACACTTTGCATGCATAAATGGGCTAAAGTTCATAACTGTGGATCCGGTCCTTAGTGTCTGGAAGAAATAAAAAACTGTCCTTATGACAGAAGGAGGCACTAGAAATGCCATGTAGAGGAATAATCAGACGTACTAGAAAAAGGGAACACATGTTAAAGCAGGCTTAGAATGGTTTAGAGAAAGTACTTAGCTAATAAACATCATTTACTCAACAGCGCCCTGTGCATTATTCCTGAATAAACAGAAGTAATTTAGTGTAATGCTTTTAAAAACTAAATAATTGTTTTAAATCCAAACTTTTAGGCTTTGGCAGAAAAGCAAAAGTTGGCTATAGTATCGGAAAGTGCATCATAATTTGTAACACTTGATCATTGTGCTCTACGCTATATCTGGTTTTCACTGTGTCTAAATAACATTAAGCATCCAGACATCTGTACTTTTTTTTTTTTTTAGTTCTGATGGGTTTCTGGCAGTGGTATGGGTGCAGTCATTAGTGGGAGAGGGATGCAAAGTGTACAGTATAGGTGTGCCTGATGCATGTGGACCTATCCAGACTTCCTATTCGTCTGCATACTAAGCCAAAACAGGTAGGAAAGGATTCGGAACTCTGTATGAGAAAGGTGAGAGGCCCCCCAGTGCTCACAAGCAAAGCTGAATACAGCAAAGATCTGGTATCAGATCCTTGCTGGCACTGCGTTTGGAGTTTTTTTTATAGATCTAGTTGACAACATGTGTGTCAGGATATTGTCAAAAATCTTGAGTATAAATGAATATCAGGATACTGAGTAACCTTTATTTGTTTAGGATCTGGTTTTGTTTTATGGCACTAGCTTGAAGGTAGTGGGCTCCTGTCAGATCTCTGAGGAAGAGTCTCTCTAGAAACAGTGAGACCTCTGATTAAGTGGCCCATGTGCCATGAAACACGTTTATTGCACAGCTTTGGATTTTAAGTAAACACTCCTTGGCCACCTGCTAACACTTCATCCACTCTACCACCTGCTCAGACTGCCTGGATATTGCAGCCTGTCTGCTGGGATCTTTCCCCCTGATTAAAGATCTCTATGCTATCGGAGCAATGGGGGTCCCACAGGACTGCTTTTATTAAAAAACGTGTTAACCATTGAATTTATCTCCTTTCCTCGTCATATAAGAAACCCATTTATATGATTGCTCACAAGTTTCTGCATAAAATGTATTCATTTATCTATTGTGGCATTTGAGTGTGTCCATCTAATAAGTGTGTTCATAAATAAGTTACATTTTTGAGTACCAGTAGTGTATATTGTCTATTCAAGAGGATCTTAGCAGCACTGTCTTTTTATGTTGTTGATATTCTAGGAGTGGTTAGTGCAGCCGTTCAGAATTAGCTTTTTTCCCTCTTATTTTTTTTTTTAATATCTGATTATCTCATATATAGATGACGCATAATAGGATTGTTTCTTGTCAGGTGGCTTTTGTGATTAACCCCTTGTGCCCCAGATAAGTCATGAAACCTTAGATCAGGGCAGGGTTGTGACAAATTGGTGGCAAGCGTGTAGGATTGATATATATTTCTATATATATTTAGGTATTGAGAACTTAAGTGAATTAGGTTTGTGTGGTGCCTTCAAACTAATTCACCAGAGACTAAACTCAATGCTTATTAGTTTGTGAAGACATACAGTGCAATAGTTTCTTCCCTCCCCTCCCTTTCTCTTATTTTCATTCTTTTATTTTGCTACTGTACAATAGAGATGGCTTCTGCATACAAACGTATGGCAAAGGATGCATTGATTACACAGTGTTAGGAAAAATAAGTCTCCAGTCGTGGAAAGAGTTAGGACCAATTGATAGAGGTCCTGTTGCTAGAAGAGTCTGAGAGCCCAGAGAAAAGCTCTGCTGAGGACAACAACTTAGCAATGGATATTGTGCCAAATCCTGGATCGTCACTTTCTGAGCACTCTGATGGTTCATCTGTGGATACAGCTATGAACAATTATTAACAAACTTTGAAACATTTAGGGCAGCAAATCACCATCAAACAGCAGCTCATCCAGCAGTTTCAGTAGATTGAATCTGCAGAGGGGGCAGAAAGACAAGCTGAGTGAGAAACGGCCAGGGAAGCCGCCAAAAGATTAGCGGAGGAAAAGTGGTTGAATGAAAGGCAGAAAGAAGACACCAGTTGGAGCTTGCAAAACTCCATCACCAGCCAGAAAACTGGGAGGCTGCAGGATGTAAACGCCCCCCGTATGGACCTATGCCCTGTTCTGGAGAAAGATGGGGATCTGGACTCTTCTGCGTGGGGTTTGAAAAAACCTGCAGGCAGTATGGACTGCCCCAAAGTCATTGGGCACAATATTTAACTCCTGGACTGAGAGGTAAAGCACTGGATGCCTTTGCGGATTTACTACTGAATTGGACAGAGATTATAAGGCTATTAGAAAGGCCTTATTACAGCGTTTTAATATCACCCCAGAAGCTCACAGGCAAAAGTTCAGGGAACAAAAACACAATGCCTCTGACACTTACACAGGACTGGTGGCCCAGTTTTCTGCTTCATTTCATCAGTGGATTAAAAGTGGGCAACTTTGACAGACTAAAAGATATTGTGATTTATGAGCAGGTTCTAACTCTATGCCTGGCGGATGTGAAAGAATGGGTCCTTGATCGGGATCCAACATCATCCCAGGAAGCAGCTACATTGGCTGACAAGTACATCGTCACTCGTGCAGTTACAGCGAAGAAAAGTTGTGTTCCAGACATTCCTGGAAAGGATTAAGGCCTAATGGAGCACCTACTTTTTCCCCTGCATATACACCTGTAGTTTCTTCGCAATCTTTTGGGAGGGCTGGGACAAAATCTGAATTTATAGATAACCGTTGCTGTTTTATTCACAACCAGATAGAGCACATGAATGTAGCCTGTCCTGAAAGGAAGCAATCTACACCATCTGCAGGGGGGCTGCAGCCTAACAGAGCTGTACCATTGGTAATGTGTGTTGCCACAACCCAGAAGACCCAGATGGACAACCTGCGAACAGTCACAGTTGGTGACAAGGTAACTGTAGGTTTCAGGTACACAGGTGCTGAAATTACACATGTACGTCCAGAGCAGGTGCTACGTGATAATATGAACAGAATGCCTATGCAGTCAATGCTAAGTTTTAAGGTTGACAAAGCTAATTGTGAGGCTGGGAGCAATAATGTTAATGTGTTAAGTAAGGATGACTTGTGTGGAGAAATTGTACAGCCTGTGTCAAATAGCAAGGGTGTTGATTCTGGGGAGGAAGTTGTTAATGTTGGTGCATATATTCCATGTGTTCCATTGTTACTGACCCTGGTTTTGGCAAATCGCCTTCCCCTATATCTGATCAAGTCATAATGGGCCTGATCCAGACCTACGCCGATGCGCTGTGCTTAGTAAAGCACAGCGTATCGGCGTTTACTTACCCTGACACTCCCCCTGTGCGGGCGTATGGCCCCTTCCTTACGCCGGCTGAAGGCTACCCTAACTTCAGTCGGCGTAAGGAAGGGGCCACACGCTCGCACAGGAGCGTATGGCCGCTTAGCCCGCCCTCCTACCCTCATTTTACTATCTCCCCCCGCTCACCTACACTAGCCTGAACGTAGGGACGCTGGAGGACGTCCCCTCCAGTGTCCCTACGGCGCTGCTACGGACGCCCGATCCCCGATCGGCTGAAAAGTTATTCTGGATCAGCCCCAATGTGTGGTGAACAGGGCAGAGAAAATATTGGTTCAGTTATGTTTGAGAATGATATCGCCAAACTGCTCCAATCTCCGATTAACCCAGTCAGAGAGATCTTGAAAAGGGATGGGCTGGGTTAAGAACCTGTTTGTTCTAGTGATGTTGTAATGAGTAATCTAGACTGTGGGCTAGATTTACTAAAGGTGAGCTTGTCCAAATCACCAGTGTTTGTTATTTTTTACAGCCGATTTGGAAATCGCAGATTTACCAAAGTGCAATCGACCATTAAGTCGCGCGAGATGGTTGATTTTCAAAATTGCCATAGTTTAACTTTCTCTGGCGATTTTTCCCATTCTGAACATACAAATCTCAGATTTACTAAGGTGCAAGTTTCAAACTTGCTGTAGAATGGGTTTAAAAGCACCAGAGAAAATAGAGGTGGGTGTGAGAGTCGATTTCCTCAAAATCGGCACTCACTTTGTTAAAAAAAACTGACCTTAACAAATAAATAAAAATAAAACCCTTAAGAATAGTAAAAATAACTTCCGAGGCATGCTATTTACGCTTAACATGCTGCGGCATATAGTACTATAAGGCACAGCATGGCCATGTATTGCAGGGCATGCTGTGTCTTTTAGTACCATACGGGCCATATGCCAAGGCTTAAGGGCATGCCACTGAATCATGTACTCATAAAAATTAACAAACATGTCTGAGTCACATAAAAAAATTGTTCATCTTGGCCCCGTATTGCAGTATAAATTCTTAATTGTGGTCCTATAGTCCAGGATAAATAGTTAATTGTGACCCCGTAGTGCAGGAAAAATAATTGTAGCCCCATAGTGCAGGATAAATAATTAATTATAGCCTATTATTAAAATTAATTATTACCATTAATTTAAAATTCTTTCTATGTTTACCCCTTAAATGACATTGTAAAAAAGGAAGGAAATATTCATATACTTACTATTGAGCTGTCTTGATTGTAGACAGGCGTCTTCAGCACTCTGGAGCCCTGTAATGACTTGAGTCATTAGCTGGAGAGATCCAGGACAGGAAGGAGCCTCCCGCGAGGATCAGACAGCAGAACATCCAGCTCCGGAGTGCAAAAGACGCCTGACTATTTTGTTTATAAATCGACAGGGGAAGCTCGCACTTTAGTAAATTCAGGATTTTTTTTTTTAAATCACTGCCAAACAACAGAGATGTGTAGCGATTTTTTGGGGCGATTTAAATCACCCTTTAGTAAATCTAGCCCTGTGACAGGGAAGATAGGTGTACTGTTGTCGCTGAGGTGTATCTCGCTAGACCAGTTTCCACTGTATCTGAGGTAGTCACCATGTATAGGGGAGGGAAGATACATGCCAAAATATACCAGACATGTGTAACTCATCTCTACAAACTAAAGTGAGAGAGGTGATCACTTCATTAGAGTCTGTGCAAACTAGGTCTGCACAAGTACCCCCTGGTGAGGGGGAGGGGAGCCTGCAGCTAGCAGAACATCCTTTGACATGGAAAGTCCCCCTCTATCCCCCCTTTATCCAGCTTATGTACATGGGTTAGAAGGCTCTGAAAAGAAAATTGTGGTTTGAGGACACAAGGAATGGGGTAGAGTTTGGAAAGGCACAGTTTTACAGGAGACTGAGGTGACAGGAATGACTACTAATGTCCTTATTGCCTTTGTCTCAAGTGTAGGGTCCCCCAGGGGAGTGTTAAGTGGTAAGGGTACCCAGTTTATGTCAACTTTACAGAGTCTATGTATCAAGGCTGTGATACAATATGATATCTGTCTTTGAGACACTGCGGTCTCCAAGGGGTATGGGTCCGAGCAGTCCGATGGCTGTCCTGACAAAACAAAAAGGAGGGCCTTCCTAGTGAGAGTACACAGGAAGCAGACCCCTTAGTTGACTTAGTAGTTGTTGCTACAGACAGGGGGTCCCTGAAGGATATTCCTTATGCAGAGCAATTAGCACTGGATTCAGGAATATTGAGGCCCTTTCAAGGTAATTCTACATCTCTGGCCCAAGATCCAGTGTGGCAGGCCTCTAATGGTAAAAACAAGTTTATGGTTCAAACAGATGTCTTCAACTGTGGACTGAGAGCTGTGCTTGGTCAGGTAAATGACAAGTGGAAAGAATGCCCTGTTATGCACCTAAGTATAACATTGCTCCACAAAGTTGGCTATGACAGGGTGGAAAATGTGCATTTAGCCTTTGTTTGGGCACTGCAGAAACTGCAGTCCTATCTGGATGGACAAGACTTTATGGTGATCACAGATCCCAATCCCCTCAGCTGGTTGCACCGTGTTGCTGGGATTAATGGAAAGCTGCCCTCCAACTAATCACAAAAGGGGTTCTGATCACACCAATGCTGATGGTTTATCCAGAAAGGGCTATGCTGATGAGTAACGTGAGCAGGATGAACAGTCATGCTGGTGACTTGCTCTCCTGTAACCATTTTAGAAGGGGAAAATATCAGGATATAGTCAAATATTTTGCCATTAATTAATATCAGGATATAGAGTGACCTTCAGTTGGCCAGGATCTGGTTTTTTTTTAATGGTACTAGCATGAAGGTAGTGGGGCAGAACAAGTTATAGCTCCTGTCAGGTTATGGCTCCTGTCATCAGGATATTGGGGGGGAAGGGGGTCATAAAGGCCAGATCTCTGAGAAAGAGTCTCTCCAGAAACAGACCTGTCACTTTTCACAAAGGTGGGGCTGTTGGAGAGGAACAGTTTTTGCCTTTAAAAAGTGAAGTCCAAATACATGACTTTGTTCACTTCATGAGATCTTTGAAGGAAGGTAGTGTTTCCTATACGTATTCTGCTAATCCTAGGCAGGGAATATCTTTGTGTTTTCCCCTTTATATTTTATAAGAAACTGTTTTGCATGTTGTATGTCAATTTTATTATTCATTTGTAAATAAGCCTTATAATTATTATCATATTAAATATCAATTAATAAATTCATGTCTCTGTGTTCTTATGAAGTTACGTATCAGACCAGCTTGGTTATTAAACGCTATTTAATGGTAACAGAAGGGATCATTCTGAGTTTATGATAATTCTCATAAAACATAATTGTGTTAGATTTGTGTAAATGAGAACCTAAGACCTCCTGTGAGTAGTCTTGGTGGTGGCAGCTCATTAGTAATAAGTCATACTTGGGGTGAATGACATTAGTCATTGTAGAACAGACCAGGTGGCTGTTGTGATTAACCCCTTGTGCCCCAGATAAGTCACGAAAGCCTTAGGTGAGGTCAGGGTTGTGACTATATGAATTTATTAATACTTCACTGCTCCATCAAGAATATAATATTACCAGCTGGTGTGACCCCAAGAAGCTTTAGCAAAGTAAGTTTGCAAATAGGAGGGGCCAAGGCACACCAAAGGGCTGCCTAGGGGACAGTGAGCGTCAAGGGGAGGGCTAAATGATTGCCCTCCCCAACAAAAATAGTTGTGATGCCCCTGTATAAATATATATATATATATATATATATATATTCACAATTATACAAATATCAATTACTTATGAAAATATTAGTAATTGGAATCCCACTACTGTTACTGATGTATTCTTGTCTAGTGTGATGAGTTAAGTAAGGAGATAGATATTTTTATTTACTCCCATCAAACAACATGTAATTTTTACAGCTGGAAAATAAAACTCAAGCTATAACAATATAGAAACTATTGGCTCAGCATAATATTATTTTCCTAGGTTGATGTTTTAAGGTGTAATATTATATAATGACATTTACTGTATGTGTTCTGCACAAGGATGCAAAACAGATTTATGTGTAATCTGCATAGGATATGTGCAGTTCTGGAAAATTATGAATGATTTTATTGTGCAAAAACACATTAATAGGATATTAAAGGAATGCGTATTATTTAGGGAGCTCTTTATCAAACATGAACAACCAGATTGCCTGCCATGCAAAAATGTAGTCTTTGATAAACTATTGCATAAAAAAGCACACATTTTCAATTTGTTTTTTTCTGTCATCTACTCTGTACTAATGAGAAGACCAAAATAATTCCTGGTAGATCCTACAAATCTCTTTCTCTAGCAATGTTTGCTTATTGGTTTATTGTGCCATGGCTGTTACAGTAAAGAATATTCAAAACATTTTAAACTGGACCTGTCACCTAAATAAGGTAAACAACAGGGATGGAACAAGGTTTATCTTAAAAACATTTTAAGAGTAACAGGAAGTAGAAGCCTAATATGGGATTGATCTGGGTTCAGATGCCCCACAAGCACAAATTAGACATAAAAACTGTTCAATTATTTACTCCTAATTTTGGGCAACATATTTACTGCCCCAATTTTTAGAGTGAGTGTGAGGTAAAATTATTGGCTTATTAGAAATTAAATGATTATATCTGTGAAATGTATATTTTTATTTTTCTGGGCCATGTGCAGGACTTGTAAGGTTATATACCTATTTAAACGTGATCCAAAAAAGTTGCAAATAAAACATATTGAGGCCAGTTAAAAAACAAAACAAAACAAAATTAAAAAAAAATGCACTAAATAAGCAAAAACCTGGCAAAGGCTAAAATAATCACAATCTAGAAATTGGTCAAATATAACTGTTTTGCCATATTTATTTGGTTCAAAATGGTCAATGACTTTAAAAAAGCAAAAAGCCAAAGGCTTTGTCTGTGTTGTCTAACGTTACATTACTGTTACTTCAGTTACATTTTAAGTAAACTGGATTCAAATATAGATTATGGTAACAGGGTTATGTAGAGTCAAATAAATACAAGAAAAAGGTTTTAATTAAATACAACATCTACTGACTAGTAAAAGATATATATAATGATGAGCGCTGGCACAGTGTAGGCAAAAAAAAAAACCTTTAAAGAAACCAATATATTGGTTTATTGCACAAGAAAAACCATGTAGGGATAGGATAATCGCAGGTGGAAATGGGTTAGGTGTGTCCCATATAAAAAACAAACATATATAGCAATACACCGCGCTTAAATCCTAAAGCCTGTATGGATGCTAGGAAAAGGGAAATGAGCAAGTGATATCTCCGTATTAAATGTCGTATCAAACCATTTTAATGTACACAATTACGTTAAAACACATCAGCATGTGCCTAAGCACAGCTAAACAAAGTAAAAGAACAAATCAATAAAAATATATAAAAATTCCACTTGTCGCAATATAATTTTTGTTCCAGAGTAATAAAAGCAGGTGTAGATTACTGCAGACCACAGGTTAGAAATCTGGATACTTTTAGAAGTGTCCATATATATAGCAATAGATGGATACAATTAATTGTTGCAGTCTGGCGTTCGGAATAGGTATTAGAATCTCAAACAGTATGACAGTCTTTGAAATTGGTAAAGTAGAGTCTCTGCATGCAACAGTTTGTTAGTAGACAGTACACGGCGGCACAGTGTAACACTCAGCTTATACTTTATGCAGTCTTTCAATTAGTATGAGGTAAACACATCAGCTTGTAAAAAAGCAATTTCACTTTATGCGGTCTTTCAATTGGTATGAGGTAAGCATGGAATGCTGTCAAATACACAATGATACCTCCAAAATAGATGAAGTAAAAATGGACTGAGATATAGTTACCGCTTCAGAAGAGTTGTAAAATGCTTACGCACAGACTCGTGTCTGTAATAGCTGTGTGTCGGGCATCACTTCATAGGATTTTACACCTTGTTGCTTTGCTGTTGGCTGCAGCGGGCGTCCCCGCTGTATGCACAAGCTGGATGATGAATCAGGTGTGGGTGGTAGGCAGTATCAGATGGTAGCGAGTGAACGTAGAGCTCTGTGATTCAAAATAGACAAGTGGGGAGGAAACTTCTGCAACGCGTTTCGTCACGAGGGTTCGGACTTTAGCAAGCAGTATAGAGTAATCTGGAAGGGTGTTTATATACCCTAGCTCAGATGTCACTGATTGTTTTGGATTAGGAAATTTTAAAGGAACAGTTCCAATTAAAACATTTATTTATTGATACATTTATAAACATATACCTGATATCACTTGCTCAAACAATAGATACTATAGATATAACATATACATGTAGACACACTCAGTGTACACATATGTTAATTATACATTTTGTTTTCATCAGAATAATTGTTATGATTTTGATTAGGGAAGGGGACATAGTTATAGATGAATAGTGAATGCTGGATGATGAACAATCACCCTTTGCTTATTGCATTAAATAAATAGACAGATCATATTGAGAAACTTTCTGTATTATAATAAACAGACATCTTAAGTGATTATAATAATTCTTATTTTTGGAAATAATAAAAAATAATTTTTGTTACAACTCTGGTATATCACCAAAATTAAGCTAAACCTCCTTAATTAGAATATGATGGTAGGAATATACATTGTAACATGGTAATTACATAAATTCAAGTACCCAAATGTATGTAAGGCGAACAGGATATAAATGTATATACACATATTTACTTATATCTGATAATCATAAATATTCTATTACTTTGATACATCATATATACAGCATTTATCCAGATTGTTTTATATTCAAAAAATTGTTTTTCATATGAAGCATTTTCTTTTGAGGATCTAAACATTGTTTATGCAGACAACTTTTGGTATGTAGCATCATAAACCATAGTGTATAAATTATTGAAAAATATTCAAACCGATTGACAAAACATAGCATCTCGGTGACAGTGTAAATATGAAGTATGTAAAAATAATAGGGAGCACACAGATTCAATCTGCAAATTCTAAAGTTTCGTTCAAACCATCTGGTGTTAGGGTTTGCAATTTAAAAATCCATTCTGTTTCTTTATTGCATAATCTTTTGAAACGGTCACCGCCTCTCATGGTATGTTCGACCCTTTGTACTCCAAACAATTTAAGACCATTGATGGAGCAGGGGGCAGAATCTATGAAGTGTTTAGATACACTATGTTTAACAAATTTTTTAAGAATGTTCTGCCTGTGCTCCCTGAATCTTTCCTTCAGTGTGCGTTTGGTTCTTCCCACATATTGTAGGCCACACGCACACTGAAGGACATAAATCACATACACAGTATCACAGTTGATAAATTGTTCTATATTATAAACAGTGCCATCAGTTTTAGACGTGATTTCCTTAGAATTATTTGCAACAAATCCACACATAAGACATGTTGTTTTATTGCATCTGTAGCGTCCTTTAGGTTTAGATGGTAACCATATTTTTGAATTGTCTAATTTTCTAGGTACATAGGAAAGACTACTAGGTGATAGAATGTCTTTGAGGGATTTGTTGCATTTAAATATAATTTTCGGTTTGTCTGGTAATATTTTACTCAAGATGTTATCATATTTCAATAAATCATAGTTAGATTGTACAATTTTCTTCATTTTTTGCAATTTGGTGCTATATTTGCTTACAAACAGCATATCATTGCTAAATTCATTTGGTATCTAATTTGTTTTAACTCCCTGAATATGATTTATCTGTTTTGTATCAAATAGAGCAGTTCTGTCAAGGTTTCTAACATAATTTTTGGCTTCATTGATTAATTGTAAGGGATATCCATGTTTTTGAAAGTCTTCTTGCATCAGTTCCGCCTGTGAATCATACTCATCTAAATTCGTGCAATTTCTGCGAAGTCTGCACATTTGGCTTTTAGGAATATTATTGATCCAAGGTTTATAATGGCTGCTAGTATAGTATAAATAATTACTACAGTCTACGTTCTTACGGTAGTTCTTAGTAATTATTTTGTTGGTATCAGCTAAATTTGTGATATCTAAAAAATCTATGTGTTCAGCGTGGGAAGTGTGAGTAAAAGAAAGATTAAAAGTGTTAGAATTAAGAAAAGAAACAAATTGAGTGATAGAATCAGAAGGCCCATCCCAAATAATGAATAGGTCATCGATGTAACGGCCATAGAACACCAGATTCGCACCATATGGACCATTCCAGATGTAGCTATTTTCAAACTCCGCCATATATAAATTGGCAAAGCTAGGTGCGAATCTGGTGCCTATGGCCGTTCCATGGCGTTGTAGGTAAAAAGAATTATCAAATAAAGATTCGCAGAGATCATATCATCAGAGCTAAGAAATTTCTCTATGATCTGTATCCCCAGATCATGGGGGATATTTGTATATAATGCGGATACATCTAGCGTGAGAAATGTATAGTTGGACTTCCATTCAATGGAATTTAGTTTTTTGATCAAATGTATAGTATCTTTGATGTATGATCTCTGCGATATCACATGGTGTTGGAGAAAGTGATCAACGAAAAAAGATAAATTAGATGTGAGGGAACCTATACCAGAAATAATTGGTCTACCTGGGGGGTGTGTGATGGATTTGTGAATTTTGGGCAAAAGATACAAAATAGGAGTGATGGGGTGCTGAACACATAGAAATTTTGATTCATCTTTGGTAATGGTACCATTTTCGCAGGCGGAATTAATCAATAAGTAAAGTTCTTGTTGGAAAGTTTTGGAGGGATCAAAAGGTAGTTTGATGTAGTATTTATCATCATTGAGTTGCCTATAGGCCTCCGCTTTATAGGCTTCAATATCCATGACAATTATTCTTCCCCCTTTGTCCGCTCTTTTGATAATTATTGATAGATCATTTTGAAGTGCTTTTAAAGCTTTATGTTCTTGTGGTGTTAAATTCTCAGAATTTTTAAAATTAAACCGTTTGGATGGTTTGCAAAGATTTCTAAAGTCATTTAATGTTTTTTTTTATAGAAAGTCTGTATACTCGCACTTTTCTGATTGCTAGGAAAGAATTTTGATTTATTTTTAAAGGAAGTTCTATCAACTTTGTTATTGACGTAAGTGTCTGTAATATCCTGGGGGAAAGGGAGCAGATCAGGAGCATTGCTCTGTTCCCACAATTCCTCCAAAACAGACAGACACTCTTCATCAGATAATTCTAATTTATCACAATTAATTATATTATTAGCATTGTTTGGATCACTAATATTCTTTTCTTTGAAAAATCTTTTTCTGCAAATCATCCGAACAAATAAATTCAGCTCTGTGAATAATTCAAATAGATTTGGGGAGCGACTAGGTGAAAAATGTAAACCTTTGTTAAGTACATTAATTTCGTCTGGAGTAAGAGTTTTTTTTAGATAGATTGAAAATGGCAGCATTGGGTGTTATGGTAGATCTAGTAGAGTTATTTTGCACTCTAC
Organism: Limnodynastes dumerilii; assembly: GCA_011038615.1. Classification (NCBI taxonomy): domain Eukaryota; kingdom Metazoa; phylum Chordata; class Amphibia; order Anura; family Limnodynastidae; genus Limnodynastes; species Limnodynastes dumerilii. Next base: position 47,543 of record WWET01007117.1, read on the forward strand.
AACCTCCCCTTCTGCCTCTGGTTCGCGTTGTCTTTTTGGTGTTGTGAGCATCAATAATTCGTAGCGGTTCTGAAGGGGGAGGAGTGCAGGAGGAGGCTGGCTGAAGTCTAAAAAAGGAAGTGATGTTTTGGGTATTGTCCCTAGTCTAGCTGTGGTAATGGAATCTTGTATGTGCTTGTTGGGTGATTTGGGATCAAATGAGGGATGACTGATACTGGGAGTGATATGAGAAGGAACTGGATTTAAAATGGGGGGAGTGTTCGACATGTGTGTGTTATGTATAGTAAATTTCGTGGGTTTTGTGTAGGCGGAACTGATGCAAGAAGACTTTGAAAAACGTGGTTATCCCTTACAATTAATCAATGAAGGCAAAAATTATGCTAGAAACCTTGACAGAACTGCTCTATTTGATACAAAACAGATAAATCATATTCAGGGAGTTAAAACAAATAAGATGCCAAATGAATTTAGCAATGATATGCTGTTTGTAAGCAAATATAACACCAAATCGCAAAAAATAAAGAAAATTGTACAATCTAACTATGATTTATTGAAATATGATAACATCTTGAGTAAAATATTACCAGACAAACCGAAAATTATATTTAAACGCAACAAATCCCTCAAAGACATTCTATCACCTAGTAGTCTTCCCTATGTACCTAGAAAATTAGACAATTCAAAAATATGGTTACCATCTAAACCTAAAGGACGCTACAGATGCAATAAAACAACATGTCTTATGTGTGGATTTGTTGCAAATAATTCTAAGGAAATCACGTCTAAAACTGATGGCACTGTTTATAATATAGAACAATTTATCAACTGTGATACTGTGTATGTGATTTATGTCCTTCAGTGTGCGTGTGGCCTACAATATGTGGGAAGAACCACACGCACACTGAAGGAAAGATTCAGGGAGCACAGGCAGAACATTCTTAAAAAATTTGTTAAACATAGTGTATCTAAACACTTCATAGATTCTGCCCCCTGCTCCATCAATGGTCTTAAATTGTTTGGAGTACAAAGGGTCGAACATACCATGAGAGGCGGTGACCGTTTCAAAAGATTATGCAATAAAGAAACAGAATGGATTTTTAAATTGCAAACCCTAACACCAGATGGTTTGAACGAAACTTTAGAATTTGCAGATTGAATCTGTGTGCTCCCTATTATTTTTACATACTTCATATTTACACTGTCACCGAGATGCTATGTTTTGTCAATCGGTTTGAATATTTTTCAATAATTTATACACTATGGTTTATGATGCTACATACCAAAAGTTGTCTGCATAAACAATGTTTAGATCCTCAAAAGAAAATGCTTCATATGAAAAACAATTTTTTGAATATAAAACAATCTGGATAAATGCTGTATATATGATGTATCAAAGTAATAGAATATTTATGATTATCAGATATAAGTAAATATGTGTATATACATTTATATCCTGTTCGCCTTACATACATTTGGGTACTTGAATTTATGTAATTACCATGTTACAATGTATATTCCTACCATCATATTCTAATTAAGGAGGTTTAGCTTAATTTTGGTGATATACCAGAGTTGTAACAAAAATTATTTTTTATTATTTCCAAAAATAAGAATTATTATAATCACTTAAGATGTCTGTTTATTATAATACAGAAAGTTTCTCAATATGATCTGTCTATTTATTTAATGCAATAAGCAAAGGGTGATTGTTCATCATCCAGCATTCACTATTCATCTATAACTATGTCCCCTTCCCTAATCAAAATCATAACAATTATTCTGATGAAAACAAAATGTATAATTAACATATGTGTACACTGAGTGTGTCTACATGTATATGTTATATCTATAGTATCTATTGTTTGAGCAAGTGATATCAGGTATATGTTTATAAATGTATCAATAAATAAATGTTTTAATTGGAACTGTTCCTTTAAAATTTCCTAATCCAAAACAATCAGTGACATCTGAGCTAGGGTATATAAACACCCTTCCAGATTACTCTATACTGCTTGCTAAAGTCCGAACCCTCGTGACGAAACGCGTTGCAGAAGTTTCCTCCCCACTTGTCTATTTTGAATCACAGAGCTCTACGTTCACTCGCTACCATCTGATACTGCCTACCACCCACACCTGATTCATCATCCAGCTTGTGCATACAGCGGGGACGCCCGCTGCAGCCAACAGCAAAGCAACAAGGTGTAAAATCCTATGAAGTGATGCCCGACACACAGCTATTACAGACACGAGTCTGTGCGTAAGCATTTTACAACTCTTCTGAAGCGGTAACTATATCTCAGTCCATTTTTACTTCATCTATTTTGGAGGTATCATTGTGTATTTGACAGCATTCCATGCTTACCTCATACCAATTGAAAGACCGCATAAAGTGAAATTGCTTTTTTACAAGCTGATGTGTTTACCTCATACTAATTGAAAGACTGCATAAAGTATAAGCTGAGTGTTACACTGTGCCGCCGTGTACTGTCTACTAACAAACTGTTGCATGCAGAGACTCTACTTTACCAAAAAATTTCCTAATTCAAAATAATCAGCGACATCTGAGCTAGGGTATATAAACACCCTTTAAGATTACTCTATACTGCTTGATAAAGTCCGAACCCTCGTGATGAAACGCGTTGCAGAAGTCTCCTCCCCACTTGTCTATCCTGAATCACAGAGCTCTACGTTCACCCCTTACCATTTGATACTGCCTATCATCCACACCTGATTTACCATCCAGCTTGTGCACACAACGGGGATGCCCGCTGCAGCCAACAGCTAAACAACAAGGTGTACTATTCTATGAAGAGATGTCCGACACACAGCTATTACAGACATGAGTCTGTGCGTAAGCATTTTATAACTCTTCTGAAGCGGTAACTATATCTCAGCCTATTTTTATCACAGCTATTTTGGAGGTACCATTGTGCACTTGACAGCATTCCATGTTGACCTTATATCAATTGAAAGATCGCATTAAGTGAAATTACTTTCTTACAAACTGATGTGTTTACCTCATACTAATTGAAAGACCGCATAAAGCATAAGCTGGGTGTTACATTGTGCCGCCGTGCACTGTTCATTAACAAACTGTTGCATGCAGAGACACTGCTTTACCAACCTCAAAGACTGTCATTCTGTTTGTAATTTCAATATCCATCTCGAACGCCAGACTGCAACAATTAATTGTATCCATCTATTGCTACATATATGGACACTGTTTATTCACTTCTAAAGTATCCAAATTTCTAACCTGTGGACTGCAGTAATTCACATTTGCTTCTATTACTCTGGAACCAAAATTAGATTGTGACAAGTGGAACTTTTTATATATTTTTATTGATTTGTCTTTTATTTTGTTTAGCTGTGCTTAGGCACATGCTGATGTGTTTTAACGTTATTGTGTACATTAAAATGTTTTGATACGACATTTAATACGGAGCTATCACTTGCTCATTTCCCTTTTCCTAGCATCCATACAGGTTTTAGGATTTAAGCGCGGTGTATTGCTATACCAGCATATTACATAACTTTTTACAATTTCAAACAAATATTATTTAACAAGACTGGGTACTATTAACAGTCTGGAAGGATAAGAGGGCCCTGCTTGCAAGCTTACAATCTATAGGATTAAGACAAATCCCAAAAATAAAGTGGAGAACACCTTTGGATCTGCCACAGGACAAGCGCTAGGGTATGCAGTGCCCAACTGCAAAACTATAAATTTTTGCCCTCACTGATCGCACCACTTCCTCATTGTAGTGCAGACGGGTACAGAATAGCTCCATTTATAGCTCCTCTTCTCATGGGTGAAAGTGGATGCTCCGGTGCCTGTCATTTTCACCTATGAGAAGAGGTAAAAGCCCCTCTTCTCATCTGTTAATCCCCATTGTGGTGCTACACCAAATCCCATCGGGGACTGCCGTGGGCCAGCCCTGAGTTTTTGCATGCCTTAGCTTATGCTATTGCTTTAGTGATATTGGGCCTGATCCAGACCTACACTCATGAAATGCTTATGTGCGTAGCGTATTTACACCAGCGTACCTATGATGCACTCCCATAGGCACTCCCCTTGGTCGTACTTACTTTAGCCTTCTTATGCCCAGCAAACCCTACCCTAACTTTTCTGTTCATAACCGTGGGCGTCCATAAGCTCATTGCATAGTTACGATGCTTAGCATGCCCATACTGTACAATTTAAATGCCTCACCCGCCCTTGGTGCGTATATACGAGTTTTGTATTGGCAGGCACGCCCCCTCGAGCGTCATTACGAAACTGGTACGCTCAAGCAATAAACAAGAAAGGACTTGATTGGCGCTTTAGTAAAATGGTAGTATTAGCCTCACTGTAAACAATAATAAATATAATACACAGCTGCTACCAGAGGATAACAAGTCCTAAAGCAAATATAAACTGAAAGAGAGGAAGCGCTAGTGATTCTATGCAATAAACAATAAGATAGCAATAAAACAAACTTTTAATGGGCGTGGTACTTAGCTAATGTGCGAAATATTGCAAAAAAAATTTGCAAAATAATGTGCGACATCTCTACTTGACTTTAGCCATGTTAAATTTCGCTAAAATATATTATTCTTTTATTAGTATTTACATAGGATGATCAGTTCATTTATTATAATAATTAAAATAATAATATTATTTATTTGCTATATTTATTTATTACGTTTATTTTTTTATTATTATTTATTTATTTTATTATTTTATTTATTGATTTTATTATTTAGTTTTAGTTAGTTATTAATTTATTTATATAGTATTTATTTATTGATTTATTATTTATTCAGTTTATTATAGAAATAGAGAATATTCGCAATAGAGAACATTCGAAAAATGCAATATTCTAAATTGTATTATATTCGAAATGTGCATGTTTCGCAACCTATTGCATTCGAAATAGGGAACGATAGAAATAGAGAAAATTCGAAATAGCAAACATTCATAATAGCGAAAATTCGTAATTTAGTGGTCGAAATAGAAACATTTTCGAAATAGAGATTTTCTAACCGGGGACTGCATACCATTAAATAGAAAGCACAGTCTTCAATGACAGTCACAATGGCGAGCCTGTTAAGATGGCATGATAAACAGATTTCACCTATAGCTGGATCATAAATATAGAAATGTGGAACCGGCTTTGATGTTAAAGACGTTTCAATAACCACACGTGTATAAGAAGGCAATCAACTGTAGTGCCGAGATGTATCCTTGAAGCACGTGCAAAGAAATCTTAACTCACACTAAAGCCAAAATTGTTGAGTATGAATCAATGCATAAAGCTATTTCAAGCACAGAACCTAACACAGACTGGATGGCTAGACTGCAATAAGAAATCGATAAGTGTAAAAGTGAACTGATAGCGTTCAAAAGAAATAAGCTGTCTATCGCCAATAAAGATTATGTGGATCTTCGGGTTTACGGGTGGCTGAATAATGCTGACAGCCCCCACCCAAATAGCAGATTGAAACCTAGACGTCGCCACCCTCTTGAACATCTAGAATCTGAACAATCTAGCTCTGCTTCAGCAAGTGAAGCAGAGTCTTCTACAGAGAAAGCATCTACTTCCTTTTCTTCCCAGCAAAAACCCCCTTTAGGGGTAAGTACCCGTGCACAACAATGGCGCGGGGACTCAGGATCATGAGGAGGGGTGGGTAGAACAAGAGGGGCCAGAGGGCGCCCCATAAGTCAGAACAATTAGTCTTTAATCTGTCTTCCAAGAATCTCTCTCAAGCTCATATAGCTCTGCTTAATAAAGGTTTAACATTTGTTCCCACGACTAATCCTGACCCTTTAACTTGGAAGCTGGAAGTGGCTAGATTCAGCAGACAACTACGGTTGAAAGAATTTTTAATAAACAACCCACCTCCACCTTGATGTCTACCCTTTTCAAAACAGACTTGACGTTTGATCCAATTTCAAATAATCCATTTATTAAATCTTTCACTAGGATCCTACTGGACGAGGAAAAGAAGTTTAAACTGTTACATCCTGGACTGTGTTTTCTTGTTCTGCCTTTAGGGGCAGTTATGCATGTATTTCTGTGTATTTCCAATTCCTGCCACTAGTGGCTGCTAGTGGGTTCCCTGCCTGTTCCCAATTATGTTTTGTCTTCCCACACCTGTGGACTGGGTTTATATGCTCCTTGATCCAGTGCACAGGTGTGGGTCATAGCTTTCTGCTTCCTGTTGGTTTTCTGTAGCTTCCAGTCTCCTGTGTTTGTTTGTACCTTAATGTAAGTTCTAGCTTCTTGTCTCTGTTTTGTTCTACTTCTGGCCTTTAGCTTTGTCTCAGTCTGTCCTGCCTGTAGTTTGTCATCCCTGTGTTGTTACTTATGTGTCTGCCTTCTAGTCTCTTCTGCCCTATTCAGCCTGCCTCTTATCATCTTGCCTTCATGTGAGTAGTAGTGTTTTTCATGTTTGTTTATTCTCGGTCTGTCTGTCTGCTACCCATCTCTGGCACATAGTGCCGGCTGTTTGTCTAAACCATAGCCACATAGTGGCATCTTATTTGTATTTGCCTTTGCCGGCTGTTTGTCTGAACCATAGCCACATAGTGCCATCTTATTTGTTTTACCCTGTCTGCTATTTGTTTATTTTTACCTGTGTATTATTTACTATCTGATTCCTGCAATAAACCCTTTCTTGCATATTTGTTTCTGCATTCTTTGCACCTTGCCTCAGTATTCATAACATAAACATGTCAAACATATTCCAAATTTGTCTAACAAAGAAAAAGCTGCTCTAAGAGACCTATCTAAAGACTCAACGATAATTATAAGACCAGCAGATAAGGGGGGTGGCATCGTTCTGCAGGACCGTACAGACTACGTTAAAGAAGTTAACAGACAGCTGTCTAATTCTAATGTCTATTGTCTATTACCTGCCAACCCTACCGCACAGTACAAGCTGGAATTAGATATAGAATTAAAACAAGCAGTGGAGAAGGGGGAGATAGCTAAGGAAACTTGGCGTTTTATGACGATGGAACATCCTAAAACACCACTGTTGTACACCACCCCTAAGATACATAAGTCACTGCAAGCACCACCTGAACGTCCTATCATCTCGGCGAGAGACTCACTATTCTTCAATGTATCTAAATTTTTAGATTTCCATCTCCAGCCTATCGTCAAGCATTGTAGATCCTTTATCGGCGATACTACGGACTTACTAAATAAATAAAATTCTCTAACATTGATTCCAAATGGAACTATACTTATCACAGCTGATGTATCAAGTCTCTACACATCGATTCCTCACGAGGATGGACTGCGCGCTGTGGCAGACAAGATTACTAATAGTGACTTGTATACTGGCCCCAATATTCCTTTATTCATGTCCTTCCTAGCAAAGACGTTAAAACAGAACTATTTCTTATTTAATGGACAGTTCTATCGGCAATTAACTGACTGCACGATGGGGTCGTCAGTAGCCCCCGCGTTTGCGAATATCTATATGGACTTTTTTGGAAAACACTTACATTTATAATCATCCTGTGTTTCAATCTCAGTGCATCTTTTATTGTCGTTATATCGACGATCTGCTGTTTCTGTGGCACACAGACGGCAGTGATTTCGTCGCATGGATGGAACAAATAAACTCTTTAAACACTGCTATCAAATTCATGAACATCTGAACCTGTCCTGCTTTTCTTAAAACTGATATATTGGACTGTGCTATTATTAACTAATGGTTTTTTACTGTGTTCTTTTAGTCTGATATTGTGGGATACAATGGGCCTGATCCAGACCTACGCCGATGCGCTGTGCTTACTAAAGCACAACGTATCGGCGTTCATTTTCCCCGACACTCCCCCTATGCGGGCATATGGCCCCTTCCTTACGCCGGCTGAAGGCTACCCTAACTTCAATCGGCGTAAGGAAGGGGGGAAAACACCCCCCCAGAGCCGACG